>DWUN01000517.1:0-22043 GCA_018249975.1 Passova gellias
ATGCGTGTTCCGGGGCGTACGACTATAGTGTTGGACTCCCGCGGAAGCCGCAGTCCGCTCTCGCGGCGCGACACGTTGCTCCGAAACCGAAGCCCCATGAGTCACGACCGCAGCCCCGGGCCTGGCTCTCGAATCCGTAGTCCGGCGCCTGCGTCTCGGAACCGCAGTCCCGTATCGGCGTCCCGCGGCCGAAGCCCCACGCTAGCGTCTCGAGGGCGCAGCCCCGTTTTGCGCGGCTTGCCCCGTGGCCGCAGCCCCGTGCCCCGTAGCCGCAGTCCGTTGCCTCACGACCGCCGTGAGCGCAGTCCACAATTCGGTCGCTCTGAGATGCGGCGAGGGCGCGCCGCTCGCAACCGCAGCCCGATATCGTCTACTCTCCAGACTGTGCTCATATCCGATGATGAACTGAAACCGTAAGTGAATTTCTGTTTTTTCCCCTTCCAATATGTGTCAGTCTGTCTTTGTTAATCAGTATTCTGTTTCTTCACTGACTTCTAATATATTAGGATTTTGTCTAAAACCAAAGAACAATTTAACGAGTATAAAAAAATACAAGTGTAAAAGGATGGTCGTCATTGAAACAGTAGCGACGACGGCATATCACCGTGGAACTCTGACAACGACATGGAGTCGCTGGGCTCGCTGCCCGACGCGCGCTCGCCGTCCGCGCGCTCGCGCACCGGCAGCGGCGCGGCCGACGGCTCGCCCGAGAACATCGTCGCCACGCTGCGCATGCTGGTCGCGCTCGAAGACTACCTGGGCAGCTTGGGGCCCAAGATCATTGATCTCTTGGCGGAAGCTATCAAAATGGAAAAGGTCCGTAACGACACATCTCAACACGGACTTGTCATTGAGACAAATCGAATCCCATGAGATAAATATTGTATGTATGCATTCACAAACGTATTAATGACTAGCTTTGCCCGCGGCTTCGCCCGCGTAGAAATCAGTGTGACACAAATTATTTTATTTTATGTAGGAGACTGCGAACTCGTCGGAGGAGCTGCTGGAGCGGGAGTCTGCGGCGGTGCTGCTGGAGACGGCGAAGGAGAAGCTGAAAGGCGCGGCGCAGGCGGGGCTCGTGGCGCCCGCCGCCGCCGCCGCTGTGCGCGCCGCCGTCGTGCGCACGGCCGCCACGCTGCACGAGGCCGACAAACGCGCGCGAAGCAAGGTTCCGTACTTCATTATAATTCAGTAGCATGGTACAGAAATAGGACTGTCGCTAACACTAATCCACTTTGCATGTCTTTATGATTGTCACTCCAGAGGTCTGTGATGTGAGAATTCTTGTGGTTGCGAGAGACCCGTACTTTGTAGTGGGCCGTTAAAAGCGTTGCAGTCAACGACTATTTATGCAGTCTGTATCTACATACATAGCTATACAACTACATAGCTACACCTATTCGAAATAGTTTTTTGAATAAGTTGGTATTTTAATAATGTAAGAGTTCAGAGTGATTGGTGATTACAAATTAAGTTGCTATTAATCTATGCATTCTATTCAGTTCAAATTCTGTGTAAGGGCTGCTACGTGAATCATTTTAGCGAGGCGGAGGTCTAGTGTGGAACGATGCGCTCGTATCTGAGGTGTGTAATGTAACGTGAGGACATTGCAGAAAGCGGAGAGCAGCAAGGCGTCGGCGGCGCTGCCGGTTGCGGGCGTGGGTGCCGTGGATCGCGCGCAGATCGCGCAGCAGATGGCGGCCGCTCTCGTGGCGCAGGGCAAGACCGACGTCTCCTCCGAGGAACTGGCGCAGCTCGTCGACGCCGTGGTACGGCCTCCTCCATAACTATCATCACATGCGGCTTAATCGACATTTAGTTATTCATCGTCTCAATTGGCAATATTATTAGACTTATTTGTTACTAAAAGTATTTTAATAAAATACCAGGTTGGAATGGCTGAAGCGAAGAAAAGAGAAGCCGATGAAAAGAAACAAGCGGGTGCGAAACATCAAGATACACATCTGGCTAAGATTGCTGCGGGCGGGGTTGATATGAAGAGCACTGCTTCAGCGTTGCAAATGTTGCAGTCGGCCTATGATGATAAGAAGTAAGCTTTTTACGTTGACCTTATTACTATGTCGCATATGAAGGAGGCATAACATATTCGCTTGAATAAAAAATGCAACTTTACATATTCGTTTTTTAAAAGTGTTATTTGAAATAGATGTAATTACTTTGTGAATGTATAAAATCATCATACACCAAACATTTGTAGGGGTTTAATTTAAGCATTGTATGTATGTTGGTATGTGATGTGTGTCTTTACACATGATTCATGTAATAAAATTTGTTTAAAATACTGATTGTTAAAAGGTGTAGTAGGTATGGTAGAAATAGTTATACCGTCGTTATTTGTACTTGCGGTAATTTCTTACTAAAGTTCAAAATGTATATTCATTAACAATGCAGCACTATTATAGCTGTTTTTTTTACATCTTATTTTCATAATTTGTTTATCGAGTCAATTATAATATCAGACCTGAAAAAGACGACGTCACTGACGCCATGGACGGGTTGTCCGATTCCGATCTGGAGACGCTGTTGAAAAACTTCAATGAGCTCTCGGCCGAGGAGCAGCACAGTCTCATCGCGTATCTGAAGAAGCTGGAAGCGCGCGAGCCGCAGCGCGTGGAGCGCCTCCGCCAGTACGTGAGCGCGGCAGCCAGGAACGCACCGGCGGCCTCCGAGCGCGCGCCCGCGTCGCACGGCCCCGCGCTGCTGCCCACGCCTACCGACGTGGCGCGCGCGCCCGACGTGCGCCCGGTCATCATTGAGAGCGATGACGACGACTACACCGTGGAGGATGTGAGTTGGCGGATTTTTTGTGGGCAAGGTTGAAATAAATTATTTTATTCACACGACATACTACTATTGCGCCCGTAATGCCATCTATACGATTATATGTTATTCGATTAAACCCTGAATGTATAAAAAATCAAATTGACCCGTTGCTCCATTTTGATGTGAAAGACACTTCGCATTTATAATAATCAAAATGGATAACAAACCAAACAAGAATTCACATTTTAATTTTAAGGGTTTGGATTGAGTAATTTCCAAGCAATTCAACATTGGAGGCATTTTGCTGAAAGTCAATTTTACTCTTCATTTGGTTTCAGGTCTTTAAGTCGGTGACGGAAAAAGTAAAAGAAGATAAAATGCGTCAAGAAATGGAAATTGTGAAAAAGTCTCTCGAAGAATCGAATGTCGCAACACAAGAAACCGTAATGGTTACCACGAGCCACGCGGCCGCACTTTCCACGAACATGACGTCGGCCGCCGATTTATTAGCGTTAGTGCAAGCATCATTGAAATCTGCCAACGCGCAGATACCGACGTCGGTACCGCAAGTTGCCGATGTGGTCACCACTAACACGCATCCCAGGTCGTTTGGAGATTTGCCAGAAACAGCGAATCCCTCTGTGCCCTTGAATCCCTTGCTACAAAATTTTGCCCAAAACGCACAAAGTCAACAATGTGTACAGGGCAATAACCAGCTAGGTCTGTTACGTGCTCCGCAACCCTCGGTAAGTTTTGACGGCAATGTGAATAATGAGACGGTACCGCATAACCTACCGGCTTGGGAACAAAGACAGATGAATAATAATCCAGGGACCGGTGGGCCATCCAGAGATCAGGATTACGATAATTATCCTCAAGACAATGCATACAATCCGGGGAGAAGAGGGCCATCTGATAATTTTTACAATCAAGGAAATAGAGGACCACAAGATAATTCTTATAATCAAGGTGGCAATGTACCGCAAGATAACTTCTTCAATCAAGGAAGTAGGGTACCCCTAGTTAATTCTTACAATCAAGTTGCCAGAGGACCACAGGAAGTTTCTTACAATCAAACGGGTGGTGTGGTACCAGATTTCTATAATCAAAATAGAGGACAGTCAGACGCTCCTTACAATCTGGGGGCCAGAGCACAACAGGAGAATTCTTATGGTCAAGTAGCCAGAGTTCCACAAGACAACTCGTACAATCAAAGGTCACAAGTAGGAAACTTTGGTGATATGAATCCTGTGAGAATGCAGGACAGCTCGCAACCACTAATGGCCGTGCAAAATCAATATGCTAATGGCGATGCCAATAATTGGCGAGGTCGCGGTAGAAGAGGGATCTTTTTAAATCGCGGCAGAGGGCGCGGCCGCGGTGATTTCCGGCAATAGGAATGAATATACCATGTGGTGATTTATACAAAATAAAATGTTACTTGTCTGCATTTAAACAGGTTTTTCTTTTAGTAAACTAATACTCAATGTCACATTTGTACTTGGAGGTTAATTGAAAAATTTAGACTATTCAATTTGTTTTAAATTAATTGCTATCCTTGGAGTAAGTTATTTGCAGTATTTGATATTCTACCATGTTCATTGTGTGAAGTGATTTCCTATTTAGGTGCATAACTCAGTATTAATTCCGTCGCATGATTGATTTGGTAGCCAGTGTTATTTTGGATATTACTTACATAAGACGATGTTGTTGCTATTTTTCATAATATGTGTTGTACTGATTAAAATATACTTAGTATTAGTATTAGTATGTTTTGTTTGCCCTATTACCTTCTTGCTGAACAAAATATATTCCAATATATTATCTCACATGATTTTACATTTATAAAAATTCTTATAAGTACACCAAATTTGCGAGCCCTTAATCAGACTTGTACCAGAAAGTTAAGGACCTACTAATGTTTATAGTGGTAACAGAGTTGCTGTCTAGAATATAGATAGCATGCTTGCCCTATTAACTCTCGCTATGATTAATCTCAAGTGTCAGGGAAAACAGAAATCGGCAGTTTGACTCTTTGGCAGCCTACACCAGAAACATAATTATTGTAATATTTAAAAAGTAGTGTTGTGTCAACAACACACACGTGTTTGCGTGTTTCAAGTATATTCCGAATCATTAAAACTCGAGTTATGTTTCCTTATCGAAAGCCAAGTAAATTAGATTCGATATTCAATTTGAAAATGTTAGTATATTTACAATAAATAAATTGTAATGAAATTTGTATTATGTGAATTAGTATTTTTTTCCCAAATTTACTTTTATTCTATTATAAGTAGAAATTTAAACTGGTAACGGCCATTGCCAGCACACAAATTTTCATATAAGTATGGTTAAAAAAAATTACTTTTGAATCTTAAAGTAATACTCTAATCAAATGACGAAAAACTTTTGATGTTCACATATTTATTATGTTTACATAAACTGTACAGAAATGAGCATAATTTTTTTTACATTAATATAAAATCTTAATTTTTAAATAGTAAACACTAATAACTTCTTCCTAACTCCATTAGGGCGTCGAAGTGTTCGGTTTCCGGGAGGATGTCGATTTCTATAGGCTCTGATTTGACTTTACTTTTGGAATCCAAGGAGAAAAATCTAAATAATTTTGCTAGGTTTATTACGGAGTAAGCGGAATACGACAACCAGTCTTCCACGGT
Organism: Passova gellias; assembly: GCA_018249975.1. NCBI lineage: Eukaryota > Metazoa > Arthropoda > Insecta > Lepidoptera > Hesperiidae > Passova > Passova gellias. Next base: position 5,469 of record DWUN01000517.1, read on the forward strand.
TTCCTTCAGAGCATTAAATGCCGAAATTACTGGTGGCGCAAGTTTCGCTTCTGTAAAATAATAATTAACAATCATTAGCGGTAATATTTTGATATATCTGCAAAAAGAAATTAAAATCTACATCAATTATTACTCACTGGACGCATAATTCTTGTTCACGTCAAATAGAAAGAGGAAGAAATGCATTTGAAGGTACAAGTCTTTTTCAGTGTATTCCCTGAACATGACCCCCTTCTCGCAGAGGCGGCAGAGCGGGTGGCCGGCCGCGAAGCAGTGCGGCAAGCGAGCCGTGCGCGCGCCGCACGCCGGGTCCTCGCACGCCAGCCGCCCGCCGTAGTACTGCGCGTGGTGGCGGCGCAGCTGCAGGCTCAGCTGGTTGTGGACGCACGCCAAGTACTCCAGCGGCTTCACGGAGCACGTCTCGTTCTGGCACCGCTCCAAGAACGTCGCGCCGTCTTTATTGGATCCCGTGAACGTTTCTTTTATTCTATTCTCCGTCTTGCAGTTTTCATTGACGCAGACGAAAGTGAATTCCTCGCAGTATTTGTATTTTTCGTACTCGTTTTCCACTTCATACGTCTCCGTGTTAACGTTTTCTTTCTTCATGGCCTGTCTGTAGCCGGACGGGTCCAAGCCGAGGCAGTCGGCCACTCGGGCCGGATCCATCCCTTCGATCGGTTCGCAGATCCGCGATATGACCGGGTGAAGCTGGTGTGCTAAGTAGTACTTGTAATCGATTTTCAGATGTTCCGAATTCTTTAGCTCCTCTATGTGGTATGCCCTCTGTGTGGCCGAGTTCGCAGTTCCGTCTTCGCAAATGATGTAAGGCACGATGTCCCCCTTTTTGAACCGTCTACTGTTTTTGATATTTAAACGCAGCGCCACCTGAACGTGCGGTTGCGAATGTTTATCCGCATATTCGTTAGGATTCTTTGTGAGCTGCTTTGTTATAATGAGGAGGGATAGAGGAATTTTGTTTGTGACTAAGTCATCTTTCAGCTTGTTTAGGTGTGTTTGTATACTTTCCAATCTTTCATCTGCCGATTGTTCTGATAGGATTTGACTTAAAATAAACTTGCCCGCTTCGGCCGCCAGCTGCGACCAGTCACGACGAACGATATCTAAGCCTTTATGTTCTTGATTGTACACAAAGTCCCCGTTCGGATTTTTGCTTATTAGCACTGCCGCGTACTTTTTCTTTTTCAAAAGAAGCAAGTACTTGAAAACTCCATCGATATCTAATTCTATCTGCTTGTACTTTTTATTAATCTCTCTTTTCAAATCATTGCCGATTTTAAATACATAATCGTAATCGAGGCAATTAGTGTTGATCATTATACTGTCCGTGTCACCGTATACGACTTCGTAATTTAACTTTTGTACAATTTCTTTGGTATCCATAAGAATTTCCCTGCCCTTCATGGTGACGAGCGCCGCCAGCGGCTTAGCGTAGAACCTGGAATGCGTGAAACCAAGACAACCGTACATCGAGTTTGCTGTGAGTTTGAGAGCCGTCTGTCTTATGTTATACTGCATGTATTGATCTCTCGGCAGATCGGGAGGTTTCATTAACTTCTTTACTTCACGTCGACTTTCTACGAGCTTTCTGATTTGAGTGGGAAGGACGCCAAATTCCGTGTTCGATGTTGGTAGAATTAGGTTATTGATATCATCATCTGAAGCCATATTATTCTTTCTCTTTATCGTCGTGAAACAAATGTTATATTCTTGAATTATGCTCGGATATAAGGAATTGAAGTCCATCAACAAAATGAGTTTATCATAAAATCCTTTTTTTGGATCCAGCACTAAGCCCCCCGAGTACGCTGCTTTTTTCTTTCCTTGTTTCTTGGTAGAATTATTTGTCCCCTCTTCTTGATCCTCATTTTCAGCATCCTCCAGTGATGCCTTCTTGCCGTAAGATTTATCAGGTACAATATAATCTTTTTCGGAGAACGCATGAAGCAAAAGGAATTCGTTCCTTTCAGATCTTCCGCCCATCAAAGTGCGGGACATCACGTTGCCGGCGATTTGCGTTATTTGCAGCGCTAGGGGAATGACATTCAACTCGCACAGCATTTTAAGTATATACGAGGCGTCCTGCATGCTGAGGGTCACGAGCTGCAGCAACTCCGTGCTGTTCTCGTAGTAACGAGGCAAATCTTCTAGAGCGACATCGAAGCGTTCTCCTTCCTTCATTTTCAGAACGCTGACGCAAAGCGTGTCTAGATCGAAACTCCTCGCTCTGATAAGTTCCATCGCAGTAAGTTTAATATCGCACACCAGCCGTCCTAGAAATGCATCCTTCGCTGCAAATTTCCTCTGAGGTGCAACCGATCTCTTCAGTCTCCCGAGTCTCGACCAGTTAGGTATACGCAAATCTAATATATTGCCCATGAGCAAATCTTGCTGGAATCCTTGTAAATCGTGGCCCACAACCAAATCTGGGTCTAGTTTCCAAAACTGTACCATGAAATAATTGAGTAGCTCCCTTTCTGTATCACATTTGTTAAGCTTCGTCCCTTTGTATTGTGCTAAGTGTTGTTTCAAATCCAACGGCCACATTTCATTGCATTTAGTCATTACTGTGAAAAGAATACAACAATTGACATTTCAATATTCTCCTAAGGTCCTATGAAAAAATAGGATCATTGGTATATGGCTATTGGTGTACAGAACCCTAGGTTTTGATTTAGCTTGTTGAGGTATCCTCACACCATTAACTTTCATATCTAAGTAAGAGTGCATATATGCATTGCTCTTTACTAGTTTGAATATTCCTCAAGACAAACAGATGTTCAAAATAATTGATAAATTAATGTCAGCTTGTGAGTTTTTATTATCCAACATCACAAGCCTATTCGCAAATTCATTTATATAGAGACATTAGCATTCCATGAAAAAATCCATATTGAATTTCTTGTTGCGGATGGGGAGTTACTTACTGTCTGATACTATAACCCTATTTTTTGACTTTCACATAAAACCATGTTGAATTTTCACAGTACTGGTTATAAATATGATTTTTTTTAAATACAATAGAGTGCGTAAATACATTTGACTGCCTCGTTGGTCGTGCGGTTGCTAGCGCCGATCAGGAGGTCCTGGATTCAAATCCCGGGTTGGGTACTGCTGAATTTTTCTAATTTAGAATTTCTAGTAGTGACTGGATATGTGCCCGGTGCATGGCAATAGGCTCACCACCTATTCCATTTGGGACTTAAACGTAACTGGTGAAATGTGGGGGTGTACTACACTCCTCCGCCTACCCCTTCGGGGATTACAGGCGTGATGTTACGTTTGTTACAATAGAGTGTGATCAATATAAATGTTAATTAGAAAATTAAATTGGATCGAAGGTATACAAATGAACAGTAAGCCATCCAATGAACACTAGTACCATGTAGGTTTGATTCTTTTCACTAAACTACATCAAATGCTGCTTACCACAAAAATGTTGTTGAAAAGGTGGATTAGGTGGCGGTTTGTCTATGGGAAAACTGTTGTGTGTTAAACAACTGATCATTAGTATTTTGGTTTTGTTTGTTTTCGGATCCATTGTCGTCCTCATGTTTATCTGGAATATAAATGGTACACAGGTGTTAAGCATACAGAGCTCAACGATCTTAGATTCTCAAACTTATCTCATCTCCTACCCACTTTGAGAATCAAATATTTTCTAGCGGCACCCAAAATTACTTTATTTTAAATATATCTAGTACATCACATCCTTCATTAATCTAAATTATTTCTTCACACCTCCTAATATCCACTAGTTAGACCCATTGCCGTAAGCTAATATTGACCCATTAATAACAAATACATTATTGTGTCATTAATACCAATATGAACAAATATGCTCAAATGCGTGAAAGTTACAAGCTGTTTCAATAAATTTGAATAGGTCATAGTAATAATATTTTGATTACTGCTTTCCAATAACTTACAGTAGCAACTATTATGGGTGGTGGTTCCAAGTCAGAAGCTTCCCTAATGACACTGATCTGTTCCATCTTGTCGACGGCTGCTTCCAGTTTACACCAAGACACTTTGGCCTGCACGTTGTCTGGCTGTTGCACTTCCAACCAGCAGGGCCCTTTAATTTTTCTACCAAGCAGAAATGACTCGAGAGATGATGTATTGGTTCCAAATATATGGGAGAATGTGAGATACTTTTTGCCAGACGCAGGAGGGGGCAATGTTGCCTGTGAAAACAACAGAAATAATAATAAATAATTGTATTTTATTAATTCTTTACCCTCATATATATACACACATAATGTCTTTTATTATTTACTTTTGGACATGTCTCCTCTCAGAATGAAAAAAGCTGAAGATTAATCTGTTATGTTGAATAAATGTTCTAGCAGACTGCAGGCATCTTAGAAGACATTTCTGAAATGTATAAGTGCCCTCACAAATTTTTGCTTCACAATTATAGTAATATTTATATTCTGTGGTTCTAATCCTGGCCTAAGCCTGAGTTTACAGAGTTATGTGTATTGGCATAATGAGGTAATCTGCAAATGTTAGGGTGCCTGGAAGTCTAATAGATACGAATACACACTTGGCCAGTGTGGTAGGCAACACCCTTAAATCTATCTCATGTTGAGAGTAAATCCGATTTTCACAGTAGACAACGAAGTATTAAATAAAATTAATAACCATAATCTTACTGTTACTTTTGTGATATGCAACAGGATGTGAAAATTAAGCCCTCAGACTGGGAAAATATGATTTAAACCATTTTATATTTACACCGAAATTGGTATCAACAATCATCTATTACTCACTGAATATTTCACTTCTAAATAATCAGACTGAGCTGGTATGTCTGGTAAGTTGAAACAGTAGTTCTTTGTCACTTTTCTACATTTGAACTCATTGATTCCTAATTCTTTGGCCACCGTGTTATTGAATTCTTCATACATGTCCGCAATTGTGACTTCATGATCTGTTGGCTCCAATGTGATGGGGTCTAGTTTCTAAAAAAAAATATCATTAGTTATACTCAATATTCACAACACTTTGTGCGTTTTGTTACTTTTATATTAAGGTATACTATGCGTATAAAAGACTTTATGAAACATTTTAAAACTGAGATAGATTGTGAAAACAGGTCTGGAGATACAGAAATATTTCTGTTTTGATAGGTTTTTTAAGAATTGTATACACAGGGTGCAAAACAATTTGTTAGCAGATTATAGTTGATAATAAGTCATTTTCAAATGAAGTTTCAATTTCAGTCCAGAATCTACGAAAATTCTGTTGGACCGAAACTTTTCTGCAATAAAACTAAGACAAACACTAGAATCTTGGGGTAAAATAGAAATTCTGCTACTTATTGGAGCTAAATAATTGGTTACAGTTTTAGTTTAAGCATCAGATTGCATTTTGGTTCAACAATACTATTGCAAAAAATGATACAGTAAAAATCACTTACATACTCTCTGGGCAATAAAAACATTTGTCTATCAATATTTTTTACAACAAGACAACAGGACGCTGAGCCGGCCTTCTTGTTTGTCGGTTTTAGGTACACCTTACCAAACAGATATACCACACCCGGCTTCACAAATCTATCTTCCCATGCATCTAGCCAATAAAACTTAAGAACTTCTTGGTCTTCCTTATTAGTTTGCAGCGGCAATTGTCCATCTGTTTGAATTGTTGCGACTGCTTCATTATCTCCTATCTGATCTGTCCAGTTACTAGTCAAAGGTTTCAGTTCTTTTGGGGACACTGTCTCTTTTTTAACTGTTGGAAATATCTCAAAGTCCTCATTGAGGAACTCCTCAGCCATGTCAGTCATTGCAGTTAATGAACTAGGAAGCTCTTCTTTAACATTGTTTACTGTTCCAGGTGCATCATTACTAAAGTCATCACCTAAATCAATGTCTTGGGTCTCGAATTCTTCTATATTGTCAGCTGCAGAATCTTCCATTTCTTGTTTTATATCCTTGTCTATTTTCCACTCAGACTTTTTTGGTGGAAGGTGATTATTTAAGGTTATTGTATCACTTATTTTTTCTTCCTGGATAAATATTTTACATTGACAATTATTTTTGTATAATTATATTTGTATTAATAACTGATTTCAGAGTTTGATTAGGTATATGCAAGAATCCCTATAATTGAATTACTATGAAAATAAAAGTAATTTACATGGATAATACTAAGTTGAAAGTAAGGTAGATATATTATAAAACTATGTTGCATTTATTAAGACCATTTATTATGAAAACCTTTTGTTAATCACTTACCTTTTTCTTTTCAAGTATCACTGGAAATTCTTCTTTTGGGGGTGCCACAGTAGCTTTTTTCACAGTAGATGAGAGGTTCTGGAAGTAATTCTGTGCTTCTTTCTTGCTTGACTGCATGTTACTAGTTCTCATAGGTGCTACAGGTTTAGGCACAACATTAGAAGAAGAGATTCCATCTAAATCAGACATGATTTCTGATAAAATGTTGTCTTCTGATAAGTTTATCTCCTAGAAAAGAGTTCATTTATTACCTAACATCATTAATACTGGCTTTTATTTATTTATTGGATAAGCAACAGAAGGTACAACAAATAATCTTAGTAAAAGCATATTTTGTCTATTGTTTATTGGAACAAGATAGGATGACAGTATATATTTTATACTTAGAGTTGGTTGTTTTATTTAATATAGAATTACCTCCTTTTTCTTTACAGGCATTGCACCTAGCAGAGCCCTTATGTTACCCTTACTAGTGGGCTGTGGAGCCACCCTGGCCTTTCTCTTCTGGCCTCTACCTGACTCTTTAGTCTCTGAAGCCACAAAGGTGTCCTCTATCTGGTCATCATCAAATATCTCTCGTCCGTCCTCTACATAGCCTGTACCATCTGTAATTGTTTACTTAGAATATATTTTTGCTTTTATTTTATAAATGGTTTTCTCATATATTTTACTTCATAAGACCTATATGGTTATTATAATTGGGAGTTTAATCATAATTACTATAATAATAGAGTGAGCTTTATATTAGGATGAAATGGAATAGTGATTGGCTGGTGACCTAGATGACCTAGTGCTATATTTCACAACCGCTGGGTTTTATTTGTGTACTTGAATAAGTTGTTTACTAACATTTACAACGTGAACGCACAAACCATGACGCTATAGCAGCGTCAGTGGCACAATCATTTAATTGTTACTATGTTTGGTGCTACATATGATGCCTTTACCATCTTCGATCCAATCGTCCTCTTGCCTCTGTAACACACGTTCCGTGTATTCCCTCTCGTCAACTGTGTCATATACATTCTCCATTTCGTCCACATCGTATTTGTTCTTCGAGCCCTTGCCTTTACACTGCTTTAGTCTTTCAAAAGCAGACATTCGCCCATGTTTATCAATTTTCTGGCGCTTTGCCCTCTGGCCCGCTGTAAAGAAGTTTGAAACATTCATTAAACTTCGAGTAATGTTGTCTTTAATCCGAATTTTTAGGAAGTAATATTAACCCAGAGACTCTGCCATTCTGCAGCTTGTTGTATTATTTGCGTTTACATATAATCTATTGGTTAAAATACTTTGTAAGTTACTAATTTCTGGCACAAAACACGGTTACCCATTTGACAGAATTTTGTTTTTGATTATTGCGGATTTGCGGATATGACAAGAAAATTGGCGCGAAATTCTATGCGATCCACTGTAGGAACCTAGTATCACGTTTTGACATTGTCTATGAGTTAATTTACCTTTATAAATTAGAATGACGACCTTTTTTTTATCTGATGCTCTTTGTTATTATAAGTGATGATCTCTTTTGCGATACATAGACAGATTTTTATGATTGATTTCGCGTGATTTTACTTTGTCAATGAACTCTGAACAATGATACAAAGGGAATGATTTAATAGCGATAAGTTAAACATTTTTATATATCTAATATTTATACTAGTATCAACTGTCTATTAAAAAAAGTTATGCTTATTTCTTGCTAGTACAAGTTATTCTGTACATTAATAATGATAAATGCTATTTACAAAACGATTCCATTTATTGTCTATGTAACGTATGTACCAAAATACAAACTTGCTACATGCTGAGTTACGCGCCAATTTTAGTGTCAACTTAATACTAAAATCTGTCAAATAAGTATACTCAACTCAATGTATATAAACTCTTATTCAACGTTTATTTCACTTTAATGTAAAAAACTTTTTGCTAGGAAGATATATATGGTATCGGGCTAGTTTTACAAAAGTTTACAGTAATTTCAAGCGGATCGAAAATGGTGATGCGAGATTATGTAGCTGACAAAGGTTCATCTTCCTGTATTTTCAAATGTAGTTTTGCTTTTTAATAAAGCCAACCCTATTAAGCGAAAATTTTGTTTTTGTGTTGCAGAATCGTTTAAAAATTTCTTCATAGACTTTTGCCAAACTGACGATGAGGGTCACAAGTTTTTCAAATACGCTGAACAACTCACTAAAGTGGCTCAGAGGGAGCAGGTAAATGTTACAAAACTTGGTTATAATACCATTCACCACGCCGATTATGGACTAAAATACATACAGATAAACTAATTGATTGATGTTTTGAAACTATAGTATATTCTATTGTACAGTACTTTATTTAATATTGAAATAGATCTAATTTGTTTTTCTTTCAATATCAATACGTCTCGTACTCTTTAGGTAGCGTTCGTAGTAGAACTGGATGACCTACATGATAGCAATGAGGAGTTGGCAGAGGCGGTGAGGCAAAATACTAGGCGCTACACTAATATGGTATCAGATGTTGTGTATGAGATGCTTCCGGAATACAAGCACAGAGAGGTATGTATTTTATAATATGTATTAGTGCATTAGCAATTATTCTCTAAAGGTTACTTATAAATAATATAATTGTAAATACCAAAACAAATGTTTAGCTCTGTTATTCTAGTTTCTATTAAACATTACATTTTTGGTTGTGTAGTCTTTTGTATCTTAGGCCATGTTCACATTCAGACTGTTAGTGCCCACTCCTAGTAATGATTGTATCTATTTAATGGAATATTTTTTTATATGTCTGAATTCTTCAATGACTCATCATGGTTACATTATTTGTTTTATAAAAAGTTACACGGTCGCTGATAAAAGTTAGTATAGTATAGTTAGTGATATTCGATCTATGTTGGTCTACTTTGTCAGCAATATTCAAATTCTTGCTCAATTTTTACACTAGAGACTTATATCATCGTTTTTCAGGTGGTGACAAAAGATTCACTGGATGTATACATTGAGCACAGGATAATGTTGGAGGCGAGGAACCATAGGATCCCTGGAGAAATGAGGGACCCCCGGAACAGATATCCCCCCGAGCTGATAAGGCGATTGTATGACATGACACTTACTTCTTAATATTAATGTAGTATAATATTGAAGTTGGATGAACACCATAGCATCACAGTAGTAGTTATACAACATTATTTCTGCTGTAAAGCAGCAGTACTTGTATTCCTGTTTCCATTTTAAGAGTAGCAGTGAAATGTAGAGGTCTAATTTATAGTTTTATTGGAAAGAACAATTAAATACAGTGGCAGTGCATATAATTTTGCACATTTTGATATTCTTGAACATCTTCTATTTTAATAAAAAACACAAATAGACATAGATTATTTTGTTTCAGTGAAGTGTACTTTAAAGATATGTCCACCTCTAAATCTCTCCCAATCCGGGAGGTGAAAGCAGAGCACATCGGGAAGCTTGTAACAGTTAGAGGTAAATTAAAACCATAGTTATATAGCGATATAACTAGCTTAAGTACAGTGTAATTATTAACTTGTTTGAATCTCAAGTCTGTTAAGCAGCCTGTTCTGTTTGTCATCATTTGGTTACATTCTCAATCTTTACTCTACATTGGAGTACCTAGTTACATGTCCCTTAGATTCGTTACTATGTAACATCTTTGTTTTTCCTTTCTTTCTTTTACTCCATTAAGCCTACGCCACTGTCTGACCTTCACCTAGGGTCAACTGGAGGTCAAAACTAGTGGGCATTAGGTTTGCCGTTCGTAACTCCTAGTTTTAGGATATTACAAAAAAAAAATACGCGAGTGATATTTTTATTACTAACAACAACAGCAACAGCAACAACAGAAGAAGAAGAAGGAGAAGGAGAAGGAGAAGAAGAAGAAGAAGAAGAAGATGGAAAAGGAGGAGATTTCTTTTCATTTTTTCTATATTTGTAGACTGTACATGACTGTACTGTTTTCGAGATTTATTATTTGTGTTATATAGCTCTTGATATATATAGCTATCAATGTATTTGGCAGACTATGCGAAGACGTGTCAAGGCAGTTCGAGTCATTCATTGAATTGTATTCATCCATAATAACCGAAAGATCTGCAAGTGATTTCGATTTGCGTTTTCGTAATGTGATGTTTGAGGACTCCATAATTAACACTAAAGAAATATAGAAAACCAAAATTTGTTGAAAAAATATTCCCACCAGTGGAGATTGGAACCTCGGAACGTTTGATCGGGTGTCGCTATATACGCACACTCCGCCACGTGCGTCTTAAGGAAATGCATCGAATTATCCGTATTGTTCTTATTCGTGTTATTTTTATTTTTTATTCTTTAAGGACGTAATTTTAACCTTCTTCTACCTTCAGTTTATTAATATTTTTGTCACAATTTGTATTGAGAACTTAGTGTCTTACGATTATTTTACGTTGTATAATTGTCACATATTCTAGAAACACTGAGTTTTTCACTTCACTAACACTGCCAAGTATTTACGTGGTTCATAGACTTTGATGCGTTGTAGGTCTTGCGCCAGTTTAGATGTTTTTTCTACACTTTCTTGATTTTTAAACTTGTACATTCTTGTTACACGTCTTTTTACACCCGCATGATCGAGCGAACTCCTCGATCAATACTCACTCAAATACAAGGCTATAAAATAGTGTACAAACTGAACAAGGCGTTGTTACTATTCACGGTATAACCATATCATATCGCCAGGTATCGTCACCCGTTGCACTGACGTGAAGCCCCTCATACTGGTGGCGACGTACTCGTGCAGCGCGTGCGGCGCGGAGACGTACCAGCCCGTGCGCGCGCTGCAGTTCACGCCGCCGGCCGCGTGCTCCGCGGACGAGTGTCGCGTGAACAAGACTGCCGGCCAGCTGTACTTGCAGACCAGAGGCTCGCGGTTTCAAAAGTTCCAGGAATTGAAAATACAGGAACACGTTAGTATGATATGAATTGTAATTGTCTTCGGTACTTTCATTTGTTGTTATTGATGAAGATTTGTGTGTTACAACATGTTTGAAGAAGAACAGCTCTACCTATATGTGGTTTCTAAAAAGAAATATTTTACTGTATATTTTCATTTTATTAACGTGTTCAATATTACATACCTGTTAATCCTCAGTGGACATTGAACGAAATGAGTTTGATCACAAGAAAAAATTTTCAGTTAATTACATTAAATGACGATGATGATGATGATGATGATGAATGATCAATTGGCCAATGATGATTAGCTGTATGTGTATAGCTACTCTATAACCCAAAATTGTGTTCTAAGATATATCAAATATTTTTTAGTAAGAAATAAAATAAGGAACTGAATACATTTACAGTCAGATCAAGTGCCAGTGGGTCACATCCCCCGGCAGCTGGCCGTGTACTGCCGCGGCGAGATGACCCGGCGCGCGCAGCCCGGGGACCACGTGGCGGTCAGCGGGATATTCCTCCCGCTGCACAACGCCGGCTTCAAACAGATCGTCCAGGGGCTGCTCTCCGACACATATCTCGAGGCTCATGTGAGTGGAACGGTCACTTTGACAATATTCTTATTAGGCAACAAATGCAGGTATTCGAATATGTGTATGTATGTATGTATGTATTAAGTATACATACCATTTTGTTCTCATGTCTAGTAGAAATATGGAAAATCTTGAGCTTCTGCCAAACCCCATAGAAGACAGACACTTTTAACTATAACTGTATATACATATCGAATTAAAGACTAAAACTCATCATATGATCGTTCTCATTTTAAGGTTCTCATGTAAAAACAAATAATTGATAATTATACAATTTGTAGGCGGTAAATTGTTTGAATCAATCCGATGAGAACGAAATGCAAGAGGCCCTCACAGAAGAAGAGCTAATGGAGTTAGCAGACGAAGATCTGTACTCGAAAATGGCTAGCAGCTTGGCGCCAGAAATATATGGACACGAGGATGTGAAAAAAGCCCTCTTGTTGCTGCTAGTTGGAGGCGTGGATAGGTATGTTCGGATGTTTGTCTATTAATTTATGATGTCAATATTACTAACGATCGCATCTCGGTAAGGCATATAATAAGCTATGTGTTTTATGAAAAATCATACAATATTTATTTGTTTACAATACTGCAACAGTTAATATATCATTCTAAATCAAATAACACACACAACGAAGTAAGAGAACGTAAGTATGAAGAATGGAGTATGGAAAATTTTATATACATACATTTCGTCCGCTACTTGTGCCTCTATAGATATATGGAATGAAATGAATTAAAAAAAAATTTAATACTTATTGACATCCCAAGGAGCAATAGAACGTAATTTAAAATTCTCTCTTCCTAAAGAATCTCGTCAAGAACAATATTGGACGGTATCAAATAGTGACTATGTTTAATGGAATAATTTGGATTGTTCCGAATTATATCGTTAGGCGTCCGAACGGCATGAAGATCCGCGGCAACATCAACATCTGCCTGATGGGCGACCCTGGCGTGGCCAAGTCGCAGCTGCTCAACTACATCGACCGCCTCGCGCCGCGCAGCCAGTACACCACCGGCCGCGGCTCCTCCGGCGTCGGCCTCACCGCCGCCGTCCTCAAGGTGCTCCAAGGCCGTCCTTCACGTTCATGTTATTAACAACAAAGTCAACTTAACTGTAGCCATGTTCTAATATGTATATCCAAGTCGTTAACTCTCTGGTTTCCTTCAGAGCATTACAGTTAAAGGTTCAAATGTTTATAAATTAATAAATGGCTTTAACTGTCTTTGAACTGCATACATTAATGTATATATTTTACATGTAAAACTCATATTTATTTTCAAAGAACATATTCTATCTAACAGGATCCGTTCACGGGCGAAATGATGTTGGAAGGCGGCGCATTAGTACTGGCCGACCAGGGCGTGTGCTGTATCGACGAATTCGACAAGATGGCCGAGAACGACCGCACCGCCATACACGAGGTCATGGAGCAGCAAACGATCAGCATCGCCAAGGTATTGCTGTCAAGTTTATTTATCATTAGCTGTGCCTGTTCGAAATTAAATTGAAATAAAAGTAGCCTTAGTTACTCTTTATTACATCAGCTATATACCAGTGAAAGTACTGTCAAAATCGGTCCAGCCGCTCCAGAGATTAGCCTGAACAAACAGACAGACAGACAAGTTGTAAAAAATGTTATTTTCGTATATGTACCGTATATATGTGCATGTTATTACATACATATGCATTTAGCGGCTATTTTAATATTACAAACGGATATGTATTACAAACGGACATTCCAATTTTGTTTATTTGTATAGATAGCGAGGTGTTATTAAAGGAATGGTTTTTCATCGAATTTTGAATTTCCTCACAATAGAGAAAAGACTCCTTGACTTGTAAACGGCAGCATTGAGTATCTGCGGTGTTGCAGGCGGGCATCATGACGTGCTTGAACGCGCGCGTGTCGATCCTGGCGGCGGCCAACCCGGCGTATGGCCGCTACAACCCGAAGAGGTCCATCGAGCAGAACATCCAGCTGCCCGCGGCGCTGCTCTCCCGCTTCGACCTCCTCTGGCTCATACAAGACAAGCCCAACAGGTGGTTGCACGATCTTATATAAATACTAGCTTGTGCCCGCGACTTCGTCTACGTGGAATAGTGGCAACGGGCAGCATTTTAATTTTCTAGGATATCTTGAAAAATCTGACAAATATTTTTTTTATCTTTCGTAAAAAATATTTACTTTTTCTTAAAAAGTCATACGCATACATACGAACCTTCCTCTTCAATCACTTTATCAATTTAAAAAACCGCATTAAAATCCGTTGCGTAGTTTTAAAGATTCAAGCATACATAGGGACAGAGAGCGGAAAGCGACTTTGTTTGATACTATGTAGTGAAGCGACGTGAGTAACGGTGTGCGCGGTAGGGCCACGGACCTGGAGCTGGCGAAGCACATCGCGTACGTGCACCAGCACAGCGCGCAGCCGCCGGGCCGCGCGCGCGCCCTGCCCCCGCGCCTCGTGCGCCGCTACGTGTCGCTGGCGCGCCGCAAGATGCCCGCCGTGCCCACGCACCTCGCCGACTACATCGTGGGTCAGTGACCTCCAGCATACCTCTTGCAACTTTAACGTTTATTTATTATTTATTAAGTCTGTCGACAACTATTACACGAACTTACTTAAGATTTACACAGAAAAGCTTTAGTCTACACGCACGACCTACTACAGGAAATTACATACAGATATTTCAGATCAAAAAATTACATATTTCTAAGTATACAATTCCTTAAAGTAATATGGCTTTTTACTTATTATTTAAGGACATTTAAAAACAGTCAAAATGACTGCTTTTATTTTAATTTTTAATTAAATTAAATTTAAAAACAGTCACATGGCCGCTTTGGGCAATCTGATTTTAAAAATTATTACCTTTACAGCGTCCTACGTGGAGTTGCGTCGGGAAGCGCGTAACGCACGAGACGTCACCTTCACGTCCGCGAGGAATTTACTTGCGATACTGCGGCTGTCCACCGCGCTGGCTAGACTTAGGTGTGTATGGTATTTTCGATTATCGCTCTCCAAAAGATGCACCTAATATAACCAATATGTTATTATTTTCTTGATATCCGTGTAAATTATTATTATATTTAACAATAACTACCATTATACTTGTCACAGTAAATCATAATTCAGTAAGTTCTCTAATGTGATTTAATTTTTTTTTTTTTTCTTTTCATATGCTATGTATCAAGAAAATCCTTTGATAATACTAAATTATCCCACAATTGTGATTATGCAAATGATTTGTTACAGGTTGTCCGATGTGGTGGAAAAGGAGGATGTCGCAGAAGCCATTCGACTCGTTGAAATGTCCAAACAGTCCTTGCAACATGTGGAAGAGAATGTACAAAGGTATTATAAGTTTGGATGTATTTTAGTAATCACTAGCGGCCCGCCCCGGCTTTGCACGGTAGTACACTTTGCTCTACTGGCTATAATTGCCTCAGCGTACGCGATATAACAATTATTTTGGTATTCTTTTGGTACACGTTGGTTCACAGTATTGCTGTTTTCATACGGATCACTAACTTTTTGAGAATATTGCATCTAATGATGAAAGAAGTTTTCACATCGGTCCAATAGTTTCAGAGCCTATTCAATGCAAACAAACAGTCAAATCCTTCCTCTTTATAATATTAGTTTATAGTACCGTTTCACATCGTATGCAGTTCTGTAAACATATTTCCACGTCCACAGAGGCATCAGCTCGACGGACCGTATATTCGCGGCGGTGCGCGACCTGGCCGGGCCCGACAAGACCGTCAAGATCGCTGACGTCATCGAGCGCTGCATCGACAAGGGCTTCAAACCAGATCAGGTCGCTTTCAAATATGTGTATATCATCATGATCATCGCGCCAGGCCCCTAACGGGGTAGGCTGAAAGCACCGAGTGCCAAATATCTGTGTCCTTGCAAAACCTGACAATGTATATATAGAGATGTTGGGTTTTTACTATTGGCCTTATGTACCTATTTTGGATAAATACACGCAAATATTTTGAGAGCAATGTTATAGAATTTTCTACGTGTGTGATTGATGCATTAGAATAAATGAAATAACAGTTAAAAGTACACTAAAAAGATAAATTTAATACAGAAGAATTATAAATGCTCGTATGATATATTTTTTCATCGTTATGATATATTTGTAATATTAATACAAAGTATATTTTTGCAGATCGACGCTTGCATCGAGGAGTATGAGAATCTCAACGTATGGCAAGTGAATCAAGTCAGAACTAAGATAACGTTTATGTAGAACGCTTCTCGGCTATTTCTTGAGCGGCTTTGCTATTACTGTGGACTTTTGTATTCGTCGTAAGTACAAATGGTGGACGATTGTGTTGATTTAAGTTTTTTAAAGATTTTTTTTTTGCTTGTTTGATATGTACTGTGTAGCAGTAAGTAATTTGTAACGTGTTTGATAATATCGAACGATTATACAATTTCTGTGTTGTAACCTATGATGTTGAATAAACTAAGTTTGAAAGGTGATGTTTCATTATTCCTATTGTTTTTGTATTTTCGTACTCCTGGTCTCCATACTTCCCTTGATCACGCGTTACTCCATTTTAGACTCAGCGATGATTATTCAATTTATCGCGTCGACTGACACAAACAATATGAGACAAAGATGGTTGCTCTGGTTTGTTTGAACAAATAAGCTATTAGTTCAATGAACTTTGAACTGATCCTGTAAATCCATGATTTACATATAATCTATTGCTCCTCAGATATTACTTAGTTGAGATAGGAATTCCAAGCCTTGTAATA
>DWUN01000518.1:0-22036 GCA_018249975.1 Passova gellias
TAGTTTTAAAGGTTTAAGGGAACAAGGGGACATGACAGACATGACATGACAGAGAAAGCGACTTTGTTTTATACTATATAAGATACTTTTCGTTTTTTAATTCGTTGTTAACAATAAAACAAATCTGAGTAACATTTCTGCCTCTTTTTTGTATGTTTATGAAAGGTTGTGTTAATAACGAGTTCGATGATCCGGTACTACTATTTTTAAATTCATGTCCATTCTATTTTCGGCATCGATTGTTTTTACATAGCGTGTGCTATGGTTTATTTCGTTGGGCGTTAATGGTACAATTATGACATCAAAAGATTTTAGATTACACTTTGGGAATATTGGTTTTTGAATGTTCGCCTTACTATTAAACAACTTATTAACCTAGGTTTTTTTAGGAATGTGCTTTTTTTAAAGTGTTTTGTTGTTTTTGTGCACATTAAGGTGCGTGATTGGCGACAAGATCGTTTCATATATTGTTAACGATATCAGTGCGGCAATTTACTGCTCGGACCCCAATTTTGTTCTTGATTACATAGACGATGTTTAATCCTACGTTATCTGTATACGCAGTCGCCGTTCAATAAATGTCCTCTATCCGACCAGAGATAAGTGTGCCAAAATGTAGTACTACTTCTTCCGTATGAAGAAGATAATAAGGTTGAAAATATGTTTTTACATAAACATCAATATCACGGTCAATTAATATTGTGGACGTATTTAGTTTAACGCGTTGAGCGATTCAAATGCGTCCTGTTTTTCATCTATACATATACATAAAGTTCAAGTGTCAGTCTGTGATTTTAAAATAATTTTGTTTGTCAAGTGCTTACTTATTTACACGATACTAAAAAACAAACAACCTTTTAAAAAAATGTTCTGTCTGTCTTTCTGTTTGTCCGGGCTAATCTCTGAAACGGCTTAACTGATTTTAATGAGACATTTGCTGGAAGATAGAGGAGGTTATACAGCAACATATTGTGTACTTTTTATGCCGAAATTCTCACGGGATTGAAGTCTACGCGGGTAATACCGCGAAGCAGAGCTAGTTATTTATAAACTCGTAATAGCCGTAATGTTGTTTTGATTGTGAAAACGGGAGAACTACATTTTCGAGTGTCTGGGTCGCTACAATCTATTTAATGAGCTTCACCGCGTCTCGATTTTATGACATCGTTGATCCCCAATAGAAATGCCCACTGTGACTAATTTTATCATAATCGTGCCGTCCGAATACCGAAATGCCGGGAAGTAAGTAGCTATTTAATCAGCGATTACAATATAATGGAACACTAATGTTCAAAGCGAGCTTACTGATAATGGAAAAGAAAGTATTCGTGTAATAAATATCGTGACTCGATAATCTAGGATAAACATTTATTTGAAACAGATAAATATTTTTTGTTTACTTCTATTACGGTGACAAAGATATTGTTTGATAGAATAATTTATCTACACGTTTTTATTAACCACTATTTAAAAAGTATTAATACTATGTCAGTCGTTAATTCTGCAGTAGTCTACGAACTGTTGAATAATGTGTTTTTCAATTGATTGGACTTTATTTTACATTTCATTTGTATTATTATCGTGGTTTTAATTAGTTTTTCCAACGTAATATTCTGCTGACTAACACAAAAAATGGAACTAAGGAAATTAATCTTAAAACAGTGCAAGAGTGAATTGTTTTAAAGAACAACCATCGGGTACAGGATAAAAAAGGGGAACTATTAGCTAATGAAGTGTAAATAGTCGAGACATACAAAGCAAACTAAGGTTTGATAATTTAACTCGAGTGCCTCGACGAAATCGCAAAAGTAATTCCTCCGCCTGGCAATATATCAAGAGAGCACTTAAAATTATTGACATTAGACGCGAGAAACGAAAGATACGGCTGCGTGAAGGCAAAATTATAATACGAAGATAACTTCCCAAACTCTCGTCGTCAAGTTCCTTATTGCTTTGTAATAGCGTCCAATTGGCTGACTAGGAGATATTTGCTCGCAAACAGAAATTGATCCATCAGAGTTTGCTAAAATTGTTTTCCTCCGGATCAAGAAATGTGTTTCAATAACAGTATATACACGTTAACTTATACGCTGTTGATGTTAGCGTCTGTGTGCGTCGTGGAAATTTTGCGTTCCATTAAAATATACCATACCTCTATGTGTTACAAAATATGTACAGTCCACATAGATATAATTTATAAAAATATTCCTTTTTATATTCGCCTACGTCAAACGCTCGGTTAAAGTGTTTTTATTTGTGAAAAAAAATATTCACCGTAATTTTACCATTCTTATTTCACCCAACAAGACAGCTGTGAAAGGAAAGAAAATTTCGTCTGACGCAACGGAGCGTTCGAAATTGATTTCGTCTGCCTTTTTAAAGGTCTCTCATAATTGAGAGGAAATTTTGAACCGCGATAACAAGTATTCGGTGGAACAATAAGAAGACGTAACTCAATGAATCGCGGACGTTTCTAATAACAAAAGTGCTTTACGAAAAAGGAAGTAGGCTGAAGTAGTCTGATAATGTTCGTATTAGATATTTAACGTTTGCGAGATGAAATCTTGAGCTTTATTTGTACATAATAGGTGTACTTTAGCTTTTAGCGTTGAAATCTTTTCCTTAAGATACCTACTACTGTTCTCATTATGGATATTATACTCCAGTGTTCTCGGCGTCTTGGACCTTTACACTAACATTTGTGTTAGATAAATTTATGGGATTTTCATTTAGATGCTATTAATGTAGTTAATCTTTCAAATAACTTGAATTCTTATTGTATAGTCGTTGAAGTTCTAACATTTGACGTGTCGACGGGTATCTATAACCTTGCTTTGTATGTTATTTGTATTGTATTTGTAAGAAATCTTCCTATAAATACTTCATATTGTATTCTATTCTATGTTATTGGTTACCAGGAATAGTTCAACGGTTTCTAAAAATATGTTGGTGGTTTTGTTTAGGACCATTGAGAAATTTTTCGTAATGTCAACTTTAGATAATTTCAATTTCGTGTCTTTGAAATATTAGTTGCTATTCAGTATCAGATGGCTACGACACGACATTATAAATATGGCTGGCCACGACCTTTCTCGCTTCCCTCCTTGTCTACTGTAATTGTAAGAATAATAATCCCTTATGCTGGATAAATGTATGTACACTACTTAATATTTGATATTTTAATAAAATGTATATTATTATTGCGAACTAAATTTTATTCCAACAATGAAATTCAACTTACAGTATGCCTGGCTATTCTCGACCACCCAATTTCTTTATATAATTGACACAATCGATTCTGAATGTACATCATTGAAATAGGGTGTTTAAGCGCGGAAATATAGTTGTATGCGCTAATTAATTATCATTTTTTGTTATATTCGTAATATTGTAATTATTTTTGTGTAATTTCTTAATTGTATCTCCTGTTGTGTTTGTTAAGTGTTATTATTGTTGTAATGCTGCCTTCACGTTCTTATAATATATATAAACTCAAATTTGACGTACTACTATTGTTTCGTAACGTTTCATCGCATTCAATGTAACGGTAGAACGTAGCTAGTTCTGTCTGGTCGTCTATACCGACACGTTATAGGTACGTGCATACGTGTTTATTGCACTGCGGTAGCTATATTTCGTGGAGCGGTCTCCGAAACCCCTATTTACGCCCAGGTATCGTAACAGAGCGAAGTTTTTATGTGTATGTTTTGTATTATTTCTGTGAAATTGGATGCAGCACATCTGGTGCAGGTTGGCCCAGGCCGGGGCCGCTTTTATTGCGATGTTATGACTGCAATTCGAATACCCGAGCCGCACTGTGCCTTTTTTTACTTATTTCATTTATCAACGCACCGTGTTCGGTTGCTGAGAATTAAATTTCGTACTGGCGTGCGGTTTGTTTGTTCCGCACTCAATATAAATGAATTAAAAGCGACGCTCGGTGTTAGTGGAAAAATTTTATGATGAACTACGGCCTTGTTAAGTCCTAAAACGAGCGTTGGGTCAGTTAAGTCTATTACGTCGGCACATTCCATTCCATATTCATATTCCCTTTGAAAATTTTCATTCATGAAAACTAGATTAAAATTGCGGCCATCTATGTAGGTATATCAGCTTTTGTTTGAATGTTTTAAACGGATTTATAAATTTTGTTGACGCTAGTTTATTCATTGTATTATAGCTTGCCTTTCTCGTTTTTTTTTTATGTTTGCGAAGAACTTCTCGAGTCACTAGTTAAACAACAATTGCATTGACGACAATCGTTTTAGCGTATTGCTTAATTAAATCCTCTTCTCGCGCATTACCATCAGAAGGTATTCGGTAATTAAATTCTACTTCTAAACCGGTGTAACGTTGTACAAATTGCATAGTCCTCTTAAAATTTCCCTTCAGCTTTCTATTTCAATACATTAAGGCTTTTACACAACCTCTTTTCCTACTTCTGTGGAATATTTCAGTGTATTTAGAAGTCAAGTGTTTCCATTTGAAGCATCTGCGCATTCCCACGCAAAAAGCATCCTTCTGCCGCTATTGATTGATTGTCAGTTAGTGCCAATACTTGATACATGATGCGTTCTATCTCACTCACAGTTCTGTGTAAGAGCCGTTCACTATCAGGTAGACTGCGCGTTTGAAATTTTATTCGCAAACAACCCCCATCAAACAATTCTCCAATTCATATTTGCTTATTCGTCGCTATTTTCATTCCCCGTACCAATTTCGATGTTTAAAAGCAGTAATATTTCAGGGGCCGCCTAAAATGATTGGGCGGAAGCCTTTTTGACGACGGGAACGTTCGAGCGATTTCATTTTTCAAAGTATCGCCGTAGGAGACGGGAGACGCCTGTCAGGGTTCGGTAGGGACAGCATATTAAACTTTTATCGCATGTGAAGTTTTCATACAGTTGCATTTATATAGCACCTGGAGCTTGTGAGCGCTGGTCACACCTGCCGTGTAAATGATTCGAGTGTAATTATCGTTTTATGTAATTGAAATGAAATGTTTCATATGCGTTTTTACACTGACTGTTAATTTTTAATTGTCGCAGCGACAATAATTGTTAAATGACAAATCAAATTGTATGTTATAAACGAAACAGTTTCTTTTTGTTCACTTTATATAGCTTTTTAAGTACAATGGACGTATTAAATAATAGCTCTACACGGTTGCAATGGGTGGCAACCCTATTCGTGAGGCACTATTTCAGTGTAAGATGCAATACAACCGTGTAGACTACGCTTTATTAAATTTTAACGAGATTGCATTTCTCGTGATGTGGTGGTTCGTTGTAGCCTATTAGTAATTATATGGGCTTTATTGGTTATCATTATAGAGTGACTGTAAGTTAGTTATACAAATGAATATAACATAAACGACGATATTTTAAATATGGAAAAGATAAATTCCTATCTTCTTTAATAAGATAAAATGTCTAAACCTAAGAAGCCTAACCTAAGAAGAATTGATAGCGAGAAGATAAAAATACGTTTACGTACCTCGATAATAACGTTTAAATATTCAAACAAAATTAAATACAGTGTTAATAAAAGTAATATTCCATTTACATACATATAACTATAACGAAGATAACTAAGGAACAACCCAAAAAAAGTTGAACAAAAAACTTATTGCGCCACATTTGCTAATCCCGCGTATAAAAATAATTTACCGCAAATAAAAATATACACGCTCTTGTCAAACATGGCCTCACAAAGTTATTATTATTATTATAAATAAAACACAACGGTACAACGCCCACCCGAGGCATTTAGTCTAAATAAGTCCTAAAACACCTTCGATTTATTGGTACTAAAACATCTCCATCAATCGATGACTCGACGTGAAGAATCTGTTTTATTTCCATGTTTTTGATGCAAGTAGCTATAACTGACGTCTACCATAGTTAAGCAATTTCACGGAATTCAGCATGGCCGAGAGATCTTATCGCATTCGCTAATACGTATATTTTTCGATACTTTTGATAGGCGACTCTTTCTGTCGCTGCTAAAAGTCAGAAATAGGTATGACTGTATCAATTGCGCCATAGGGCCGTCCCTCTGTCCTATGAATGCCGGACTGTCGTTCATCTGGCACTTGCTAAAAATAAACTTTTATAGACAACGCAAAACCGTGATAACATCAAGGTTTGCGGTTGAACGAACTCGGAGCGTATTATTGTTATGAGTGTGTATATATGGACTGTGGAGTGTGTGTAAATGGTTGCTACACACACATGCTCACACACAACTAAATCAATATTCTTTTGTGTATGCTAGCTGTACTCAAAGTTGATCTCGAATAAAAATTTAAATGTACTCATCTATTGTAGATTTAAATTACAAATGGCGGTTACAACTATTCGAGTAGGTTAGTAATTCGCTATAAATTATTATGAGTAGTAAATTATTTTAAAAGGAGCTTATAATATGTATTAACACTCGTAAATTCACCGGGCAGGTAATTTATTGGTTAGAAAAAATTTGCTGTAATCATGTAGGTATTAACTGATTATATATTATGATATATTAACTGATTTTGAATATAATTATTATGAGCTATTAAAATATTTTTCCTTCTGAGTAATTTAACTAGTTAATTACATGTTATTAAATTAGGATTAATACATAGTATTTGGATACAAACCACTAGATACTATAGTCGGCATACATAATCGCGAAACTGTATTTGCATCTACGCAGAGTTTGAGCACCACTGGTCGCTTAAGTTACGCGTATACAATTTGATAGTAAAACAAATGCTTGTTATATTGTTATGAAACCTAAATATTGATTGCTGGATTATACAAAGCCAGCTACATATACGTCGTCTATGATATTCATTTTAAATAGTTTAATACGCCCTCAGTATTAAACGGGACTCCATATAAAGATGGGGATTTAATTGTTGGCGTCTCAATTGTTTTGTAAAGTAATGAAATTCCAATTGTTAATTCATTTATGAATATGTTACGTTTAATTATGAAAATATGAATAACGCTACGAGGGCATTGACCTTTGAATGCGAGAAACTTATGAACCCATTTACGAGTATAATGTTCAAATGTTAATAAACTTTTTGCTTTTATTGGAAATTCATTTAAAATTCCTTGAAGTATAAATCGCCCTAATTACTTCGTAATATAACATTAACCGTGGTCTTGAAAAAACAATCGTTCGGTCACCAGTTCAATTCCCATCTCGCACAAAAGTTGTTTAATGAGCATATTTCTGTTTTTTTCTATAATAATTGGGGACAATACCACACCCGGCTGATTTCAAATTAGACAATTCTATGCCTGTATTATGGTAACCAGTCAGCTAGTACATACACATATTACATACGATATTAACTAATGTGCTCATCACACAAATGTTTGTCCTGGATGGGATCGAACCCGCGACCTCCGATTTCACAGTCAGGGTCTCAAACCACTCGACAACGAGGTCAATCGTTGTATGTGGATACAATGTAAGTAATTACATAGCGAATTTCTTTGTTTCGCAGCTGTCCAGCCCAAACTGTAGCCGGCTGTGTGTGAAATTGTCCCAATTATTATTATATAATAATAAATCCCGATGTTATGTATGTCTGTACCGCTTCTTAAATATTCACCGCCGGCCTGCCACCGCATTGATATTCTGACGTCGTTCACGCAAACAAACACGTGTCAGCTATATATGTATATGAACAATTACTTGCATACAAACTATGATAGTTGGTGACATACTGTATGGTACATTTTTTTTATTGTCATAATTTCCGTATAATGCCGGTTTGTACTTGCTTTTAGCTAAGAATAGGCCGAGAACTGGTTCAAACTCGGTGCTAGGCATACTCGGCGGTTTCTCAACTACTCGTAACAGGCCGAATAAGTCTGTTTCAACGCTGACTACCTGCTGCCGAGTATATGGCTGGAAATGTAAGATTTACGAAAAAAATCTGTAAATTTTTCCCGAGTGCCCAGCAGTGGGAATAAATAGAGTTACATCCAAGTACGACTGAATATTAAATATTTATACATGCATGCAAAAAATACATTTTATATACCTAAAGTACTCGTATAACTAAATGTAAATTAACAATAAACCACGTTATTGTTGTTTATTGACTAGAAAAATAAGTTGTCTGATCTGACTAATATTCGCGTTAGTCATGAGCCGATAGAAAACCGCAACAATACGGTTGAAATTAACAAACAAAACATTTCGTATAAACGTGCTGTATAATGGAAGGATCGCGGCTGCGGCATGCGGCTGCGGCTTATGCGGCCAATACTTCATTTATAATTGCCATTAATTTTCAAGAGTTGGATGTTTTTCAATACTGTGGTTTGACTATTGCCCCTTATAGGCGCTACTTCTGGCCACATGTAATTCCTCTAACTGACGTCAAGACATGCATTTCTTTACAACTCTTTATATCAGTACTTAACGTTACCTAATGAGAAGCTTTGCCAACACCAAAGGTATGCTTTGGGGTTGGCAAAGCCTAAAGATTATAAACAAGCAGTGAGAATTTTATATGTATGTATATGCAAAGAGGCTACGCCAGAAAAACTCAAGCCTCTAGAGCTTCCACGGTTCTGTATCAATAGTTAAAGTTACATAAAAAATAAAATTGTTTATCTTGAAAACGAGGGTTGTTAATATAGATGAAGCACGTCAGATTCGTAAGGACAGAGATATTTGGCATGCGGTGCTCTGCGCCTACCCTGCTAGCGACCTCTCGTGATGGTATAGATAGATAGACAGTTCGATGAACGGCCCTTAACATTCTGCTGTTATCAACCAATAAAACTTTGCTGCTATAAAACCTGAAGCTAGAAACTAACATAAAGCACAAACGCCATTGTTATAAGCTTCAGTTTCTAAACTTCGAGTCTACGCGATGCAGCAATGTTGGTAACTGACGAGAAAAGACGATTCGGGCTCGAACCAAAGACGTTACCGCAACGGTAATAGGCTCTAGCTCAATTTAGCGAAACAGCTTCACCATTACAGATAAATGCATGTTATATATAACTTTGTGGCAACGCTGCTAGTTTACAGATAGCGCAGTGATCGGACTGTTATTAAATATCTTTTATTGACCGTTATTTTATTAGATGTCTTCGTTGATCGAAATTACGGCCTCATATAAGATGTTATCTGTAATTTTATCTTTGTATATTTCTTCCGTTTTTATTCAAGCATCACATATTACATACGACGTTCGCCAGTCATCAAGAACAACGTTGTAAGCGTTCCGACGAAAACCATTTGCATTTTCTATCTCCGCAAAATTGACTCGTTTGGTTAGCAAATCTCTCCGCGACCTAATCGTCAAATCGCTTGCAAAAACCATCGCGTATGCCATCGCCCCTATTGCGAATAAATTGCATTGAAGCCGTCCGTCGCGCCCGCCGCTCGCCTCCGACTAAATCTCCATAGTCAAATTATTCACTTTCGCAATCCAAGCAAAGCCCCACCGAACAACGCCAGTACCGTTCGTGTAATATTAAATTATAGTGGCCCAAGTAAAGCATTTCGAAATGGAAAATTGTACCCAGCTGTACGTTTTGTTATGAACTCGGCTGACGCGCTCGTTTTCAATAAATTCTTGTGAAACTTAACAGCTATTAATGTTCGTAGTATAGTGGTGGTAACTACGCTAGTAACAAATGATCATGCAGTATATTTTAATGAATAATTATTTACAGAATTAATCATAAGTATCCAGTTATTTGTGAGTGTTTATATTCATGAAAAGGAATTTAGAACGCCTTAGGCAACTGTAAATGAGAATATGAAACGTGATAATGATATAAACAGATCATCTATCCGCAGACGATAAACATTTGCATAAAAGGAGAATAAAACTGCAAGTGAAATCTGGACTATCATGCGAGTCTAGACTTGTTATTAATGCGATACCTTTTAAAGGTCGGTAAGAACGTTTGCTGGCTGCACGTTGAGATAACGACACGTGTACCTACGGCGTAGCTCGGTTAAAACATGAAGCCAATGCCGTTGAAAATTGTGATATATGTGCCGGGATCATAATGTCATTCTCTTCCCCGTCCGAAGAATTTATAACCGCACTGTTTGTTAGCGAAATGGACAAGCAAAATAGGCTCGCTGCATCCGAATTAACGTTTCGGGTGGAAGATCTTTTACACAAAATTGTTCAACAACTTCTTTTGAATTCATTACTTGATTCCCCGCCGACCGTGTTGAACGGCGGTATTCAAGTGAAATAAGATGCAGACAGACGTAAAACTTATTATCATTCTGCCATCCTCGAACGCAACATCCATTTTTATCTCCAACGAAACACATTTAAGCGTTCTTTATGAAAAACATACACAAAAAGTCGGGAGTGCAAAAACAACAATGGGCCGAATCCTTACTTTTAATTTATTCTCTTTCCGTTTGCGGACTGGACGTCATTTCATTTTGCGTTAAAGCAACACGTTTATGCTTTTATTTCTCGGACTGTAAAGGATATTTCGCTTAAAGCAGTTAGACTGTGGACTTATTTCCGGAAGTATTATATAAGTTGATCCACGAATTTGTTTGCCTTTCTTTAACAGTTAGTTATTTGTTTAAAGTTTCGGACAGGTCGGGATGGCGGCGATAAGAACGCCCGAAGTTGTCTCGTTAGCTCTGAATTTAAGTGAATTACGGATACTGCAGTAGATGGGATCCTACTTTATAAGGTGATACTTCGTTACGACCTCCGTCTGTTCGAATCAAAGTTTTGCGAGTTGAAAACTTTGAAATATAATGCGAAATTGCGGCGCGGTAATAAAGGCAGGCTGTTGTTTATGTACGCCATCAAATGAAGATAGCACCGGCTTTACATCCCGGGCTTAAGTTAGTGTCATTGTTTTGTAACTTACAAGTCTAAGCGACATTTCACAACGGAGCTTCGCTTTAACATTCATGAATATCATTAAACCTCCCCCTGTTTTGAATATTGTGAACCTCTTTCCAAACGAACTTTACCCGAGTCTTGTTTACGCTTATTGCCTTTTAGGTAGCTGCTACTTTTCGGCGAGTTCGAGTCTATTATAATATTGGAAATAGACATTGCCGAACGGTTCCCGAAGGAGCCACGTTAAAAGAACAATCCGACGTTTGAAGGCAATAAGCTTCTATTTAAGAAAGTCCCAAACGGTTTGCTCTTAAAACAGACCACCTCGATCGTAACCGACATGCAAAGCGTCGCATTTAAAAAGGAGGAAGAAATGGAATAGATGTAAGCAAACAAGAAAGTTGTCTAGGAGCGGGCGCTCTTCAAGTCGCACGAAACTAGTTTTCAATATACATTATTTAAGTTAAACCTGAAGCGAGTGTTTTATTATCTGAAGTTGTATTGATCTACGCCACAATGCAAATATAAATGATTGAAGTATATTTTCGCTAAAGTAATAACTATAGATTTGCAGCTATTTCCTATTTCTATGGACAGTAATATTGTCAATGTTTAAAGTAAAAATCTATGCGAGTTTAAAGTCGCCGTCGATGCAGCCGAGTTGGTGGACCGCGAAACAGCCTGCCTTGGAACACTTGGCAGCGGTCGCCTATTCGAAAAATAAAATGCAGGCAACAGTTTGTTGTGTCAAGTCGTACATGGTCGTACAACTAAAAAGAATTACAGAGAGTGTATTCGAGAAGCGGAAATGTTTCTGCATCTGGTTTTAAAATATATCTTAGACGATTTGCTTCATTGCTTCCAATTTTAGTAGTTAGCAATTTTAGTATTGCCGTCTCACAATTAAATATTATTAAAGAACATTAAGTAAATAAATAGCAAGGTATAGTTTGCAACAGTGACGTCACACGTATCGAAGTTGATACGTATGGAATGTTCATTTATATGAAACGGTAACGTTAAGAACGTAAACGCTTCAACAATCCTGAACATAATTACGAGCGTATTTTAAATTTTAAAGTTTCACATGCAAAATTCGGACATATTTCAACGGCCCCACAGTTCGTTGGTCCTTTAAATAAATTGGCCGTTCAACTTGATATTCGCTGAAATTCCACTTTGACCCCTTTTGGGGACAATTTTGACAAATAGTTGTCGGACTAATAAATTTTCATTGAAACCCCGATAACTTTCCTCGCGTCAGTCGAGTTTCGAATTGGGACATTTGAGAGAGTTAGTTTAACTTAATTAAGAGTTGAATTTGTCGTCTTAAGTATAATTATAACTTCTTAAGTCTGCCTGTGACGTCTCTATTAACATTATTATCCTCATGCGTACTTATTTGATTCTACCGATTTAGTCTTTCTTGTGTTTCCTCTACGTAATACACATCATATACATATGTTATGAGATATTAATAACTTTTTTCCCAAACCTAGATAAAAGGAGATTCGTGTGCTTATCCATATTCATGTGATGTTGACGACGATATGATGCTTAGTTGCTTCACATGTAATGAGTTCTATGTATGACGGGGGATAATTTAAGCATTAGATATTCCAATATCGTGATGAAAGAAAACTAATATTAGTAGTATACGGCCAAGGTATTATTGTGATTGGATGTAAAATGATTTTCATATTTCTGATTTCGTTACTTTAGTTACAATCAGCTTTATGTATTTTAAGATTTCATTTATTTGATTTCTGGATCTGTTTTCTGTTTCGGTCAGTAATGGTTTCGTTATTACCTGCGAATGCTGAAATAATTTTCGCATTAACTCGCTATTCACCGCTCACTTAAACTTTGTCAAACGTTGGTTAAACATCAATAATAAAAACTGTAGCAGTATAGCTGTTCACGTATAATAAGTTCAAGGCTATACACAAAGTTTTGCATAATTACAAACACTTATGTGTAAAACGTGTTCTCGCATGCTGATGCTATCATTCGCATTGTTTTTTCAAGCTACGTCGGAGACGTTACACATGGCGTGCGCCTGTTCGCCTTTAAATGTTTGTATGAGTTAACTTTTAACTATATTTTTGGCAGGTATGTAAATACAATATTTTTTTTTCTCTCCTTAACATAAGGCATAAGCTACTTTAGCCAAGACATTTTCAAATTTAATTACTAGTACTTCAACGGTATGGTCAGGTGGCATGTTAATCGTAAAGCCTAATTGACCGTGCTGGTTTCGTGTGTCAATGTCCTTACCGCATCCATTCAATTGGATCGCAGAGCAAGCTTCTGATTTGCGGCACATGCAACATTTGTCTCACTAATAACGTTTGAATCGTGTGTGCGTTGCTTTACCGGTAACATAATTATGAGGAGATTGAATCTCGGGTGGCGTGCTCCCTTATGTAAATTATTACGTATTTTTTGCACTCGCCTTTATCGAGCAGTTTTAAAGCCTTGGCTCCGTAATTACACAGTGTGAAATCGGGTTGACTAATTATAATATAGACTATATTGTATATAGGTATTTAAGATAAGGTTCATAATTATACGGTGGATTAATTAAAATATAATGTGTAACAATTAGTAATAATAATTTGTGGCGGCTCTCTGAAAAGCTTTTAAAAGTTCATATTTTCATATTTCATGCAAGACGTGCAAGCATACTTGGTTGATGTTGACTTTTTTTATTAATAAATGTATAAAAACGCATTATCAACTGTTATATAAATAGCCACAGGCTATCTAGAAAACATATTTTGTATTAAATTATACACTGCAAAATGTATTTAGATTTGAACTAATGTTTTTAAATCGAGTCATTTATAAAATGTACACGAAAATTACATGTATTACGTATTCTAATTTTTATTGCAAAATATAATAAAAAGGCGCACTAAAACATGTAATTAACGAAGTATGTAACAATTTAGACAAGTTTTCAATAACCATATGTGGTTAAAATACATTTTGTTACTTCGTTGTTGCTATTATAGGAAGTATAATTACCATTATTTTAAAGTTAATGCATTAAATATGTGTATTAGCCAGCGGGCGGAATACAGTTATGTATTTCTTTTGTGGTTTTCTAACAAACGCCAAGTACATTGTTATCTGTATAAATAATTTTTCAACAGATAAAGAAATAAAAAAAAACGTTAAAAATATTTATTCTTCCAATTTCCATACCTATAGATAGTATCTACTATTTTGGATTTGCTTTTATTCCAAATGATTCAACACTAAATATTTCACATCTCAACAAGGTTAATGTAAAGCATTCATTTAACAAGTAATAACATTAATCTTAAATTTTGCTCAAAATATACTATTAAAAATGTTACTAAAATTCCAACTTAAGAAATTTTACTTTAAAATTCTAACGTGCTATCTTAAAGTAGTTCTAAACTTAAACACGACTTTCGTCTACACGTTTCATAGTGCAGTGTTTTGGGCGGCTCCAAGTTTTCATATTGAGACCGCCCGCCCAACATTAGCTTGGTCTTGGGCGGAGAAATTTTGTCGACTTAAAGTTAAAAGTCAAGGGATCGACAGCGACTAAATTTACTAGACTTTACCTTAGTTACCTCTCGCTCGATAACTGCACGGTTAGCTTTTGGTCAACCTTATCGAAATTGTTTGTACTAAGAAAATCTTCGAATACTGTGCAAGTTGCAGATACATTTCTGTTAAAGCAGTCATGCACGTGTTTAATTTAAGTTAAAGTTATGTTTTCCGAATTCATATCTTAAATTTTTTTGGTTTTCACGTTTCTCGTAATATACTAAAATTAAATAATCTATTCTCATTAATCATTACGTGCGAAGAACGTTACACAAACATCCGTGCGAACAAGGACGTATATACACGTCAGTGAGCAATAAATTAATTTTACTTTTCATAAACATTTAAATAACAAACAAACACACAGCCTTATCGCTGATATATCTAAAATAGAAAGAGTTGTAATAAAAAAAAAATGCCTTGACATTGCACGTACAGACAGCAAAAACGAAAACGGCGGAAAAAAATCGCATGAACAAAAGTCACTAAAAATGTTTAAATTGAAACAGCAAAAAAAATTTTCAGCCACAACTTTTCGATTTTTAAATCTATTAGAAAAAGTTCCTGCAACGGCCAAACGCAAAAAGTGTTCGTTCCAATATGGATTAACGGTCTGTCTCGATTATAACACGGAAATTAGTTACTGCCGGCTTAAAGATAAACCTTATTCACAAACGGTCAGTAACACTGTTATAGCTGTTCGATTTTTCCTCCCGTTCGGTTATATTTCGAACACGTCAAATAGGAACCAGACGAAACATCCGTTGAAATGCTATTGAGATTTAAAGGTAAAAAGGGCCCTTCTCGTAAGTGAGACAATCATTTATATGATTTTGTTTATTGCTGTGTACCCTCGGCAAACAGCGTGGAACTTATTAGTAGTCCTTAGTTGCAAATAAACTTGTAATCAACATAAAAATGAAGAAGATGAATCATGGAGAAGTAAAACTTTGCATTATAATGTAATAGAAGAAATGATACGTATATTATATCTAATGCTAAGCTTCAAATAATCATGAAGACCTTTGAGATCCAGGAAAGAGATGGTTCACTTCGTAAACCAAATACATATGTAATAACGAAGCATCGTTTCGTTTGAATCGAACACATAGAAGTAGCAAACTAACATTTAGGACCATCGGAAGTAATTGAGATATTTGAGACATTTTTCCATTAGTAGTGTGTTAGTGCTCTTGAAGCATTTTTAAAGCTCCTGTCAACAAGTAGAATTACTTAAGTAGAAGTACTTCTTACATTAGTAGAAACGTTTTTAAGGTATTTTGTTACATTGTGTCGTATGTACAAGATAATGTATGTCTATCACATGTATATTATGAGATTATCAAATGAATAAGATGCATTGTTGTAAATATACAAAACACCTTACAAGAGGACAGACAAATATTTTGTTTAGTCGCTACAGGGACTAATATGTTGCCTTGGCAGCGCAGCTTTGTTTCTGTAACAAGTAGGGGTAGCAAAAACTTTTGAACGTCTCTTGTTTTCACGTTAATAGATATTTTCGAAAAAAATGTTAGTACTGAATTGTAAGTATAGTTCATGAAAATTACAGCATTCCTACTAAGTGAAATAAATAAAATAATGAGTAAAAAAATTTAAGTAGGCACTGAAAGTCATATTCAAAACTCTAGCGTATTTATACAATATATATGTATGAATGTAGAATGAAATTAAAATTTCAACATTATAACATACGAGTTGACACGGCAAACGTTGTTCTGCCATATATATTATAATAGTATTTAGTAAGATTTAAGGGAACATGGGGATATAGAGACAGACAAAGCGACTTTGTTTTATACTATGTAGTGATGATTACTTAAATAGAAATAAAGTTTATTTGCTGACTGTACATCGCGTTTATGTTAAGAGCAAACTGAGTATTTACGGAGAATCCAGACAGCAGTATCAACGGTCTTACGATGTTTTATGAGGCAGAAAATTTGAACTCTATCCTATACTTTGCTCTATGTTAATAAAGCTTATTTATTACTTATGTAAAACTACAGGATTTGAACACTTGAAATTCGAAACGACAGAAGTTTCCGTGGCGTAAAAGTCAACAGAACTATAGAATAGAAATGTTTTGTAATGTGAGGTTAATGATTCATCTGGAACGTTGTATATCGATAAATAGCACTAGGAAGCTGATGTGGTAATAGACGAGGCTCGCCTGTCCAAGGTGGAATAGTAGATGGAGCAAACTGATCTTAGGGTAGAGGCCGCATTAAAGCAAATACTATAAGATGGCGCGACGATTTGTGCAGGTCTGCTTGATGAAACTGACGGAAGAGAGCCAAAGACCGAGCTGAGTGATGCGCCTAGAAAAAATGCTCTGATAATGAGCCTAACATATAGATATTATTACTATAAAAGCTTTTACATAGACATTAGTGATTAATTATCCGCCTTAAAGAAAATGATAGAAAGAAAATAAAATCAAAAAAGGAGTTACACGGTTATTCGTTACACTATTAATATTCATTTACGTTTGCGCTGGCACTGAACAAACACAAGAAAAACTCCTAACTAAAACAGAACTCATATACAAAGTAGAATCGCGGTGTCTGCACTTAAATGTTTGTTCGCAGCGTTAATCTACTCCGGCGTCTGCAATAATGACAATGCAAATTGCGCTGCCACTGCTCGCCTTCTTTACATCCACAAGTTCGTTCATGGCCGCAAGTGGAAGTTTAATGGGAACACTTGAAAGAATTGGTTATTGCCACGGTGTTTTCTACTTTTGCTGAATGAAACTTCTTTCTTCGTTATCACATTGTCATCATTGAGTTTGGATTCTGGTGCTGAATGAGAGATTACCATTAATGAATCCTTTTCAGACTATCCTTCTTCATCTATATTACTTAATAGATATAATGCAGACAGCTTTTGTTCCTGGATGATAATGCAAAAAACAACGATTTCATTGTTTGTGTCTTATACTTTGAATTTGGTACCAGTTATTATTGTTTGACCGCTGTCTGCAAGGACTACGTTACGACAGTAATAAAATTGACAATATGACTACCAAATTTAATTAATTATATGAATGTAAACGACGAGTTGCTGTGCGAATCGACATTGTAAGGTCATGTAATAAAATAGTCTGCATCTATTAGACATTCTCTCTTTATAAAGAAGAAACATAATTCATTGGAAACGTAGACAAGC
The DNA here is from genome assembly GCA_018249975.1 of Passova gellias. NCBI lineage: Eukaryota > Metazoa > Arthropoda > Insecta > Lepidoptera > Hesperiidae > Passova > Passova gellias. Next base: position 17,633 of record DWUN01000518.1, read on the forward strand.
TTTACACAATTTATTACCGTACCTAGCATAATATAAACAAAATAATTTATGTTACAAAATAAAATCTATAAAGACGAGGGACCCGAGGTGGATGCACCCATAAACGTAAGTTCTGACGGACTCCATTATATTTTTACATAGACATAAATTGAATGTAAAGAGTACAGTACCACTACCTCCTCAAAGTCAATAGCTTTTTGATTCAAATCAAACATTTGAGTTAAATCTCTCCAACTCTCGTAAAGATGGTCATAAGAATATAGATTTGTCTGACTGTTGAAATCACTGGACAAGAATCTGCATTATATTGCTCAAATAAAATTTTAGTAGTTCAGTCAGTGGACGGTCAGTACAAAGTTAGTGCAGCTTTTATGAAATTATTACTTATTTTACTGGAAGTTTCAAAGGATAACAATGTGCATATCGCTCTTTCAATAACTTTATTGAATGTTTCGTTACAAAGTTCAGCTTTTGCGGATATTGGTGTATTAAAAGATTTAGCATCGTATTTCATATTACATTGAAAGATATCCATATTTTGCTACGAAATTGAAATGTACCTCTTTAGATTCTCAAAATAACTTGATGCAAGATCCGATTTTCTTTTACGACATTTACGGCGTATTTGGAATACGTTCTGTAACAAATACCGATACATTTGAAACTCTACTTTATTCCTTTGAAACCGATTGTATAAAGTTTCGTATGTACCTAAGCCTCGCTTATGTATTGAACTCCGGTGTACTAGATTATTATAAAAAAAAAACCGTTCATTAATAACACTGTGCGCATTCAATACGTCAAAACAATGGTTTCTGAAGCTGAAGCATATTCAATAATCGTGCGTTTATCATTAACAATTCTAAGGTCATCACTCGTGCAAGTAAGGTTCCAGGGTTCGATCTACGCAACGATACAGGATTCAATAAATACTGCGTGGTGGGGCATAAAAAAATCACCCATTGCCAGTCCGCACACATCGACAAGTTACGTGACGTGATCACTAAGCGCATACATAGACACGTTATACGTAATTTTGATATTCTGCCTACGTGGGTTGAACCTCTCGGAATAAATTTACAATAGTCTTTTAATCGGCTCTTTGCATTTCATTGGCTTCGTGACTGTTTGTTTTATTTTTCCTTATTAGATTTTTTGTACGTGCATCCAAATATGGTGGCCTATCGTCTGTTATCATTCATCATAATGCCGTAAATTTTTATTGGTATATTTTATATAAAGGAAAATTTACTCTGACGTCATCTAGTCAAACTGTTATAGTGTCTACATTTTAGATTAATATTAAATGTTATTTAGGTTGTTGTCAATTGTAAATTTGTACGCCGTAATAGGCAAAATATGGCTAGAACTAATAATCTTATAAGATCTTTATATGTACCCATATTTTTGCAAATAAACGTCTTTGTATTTGTCTTTAACCTACGAGCATTAAAGGTAACGGTTGTTTACTGCAATTTATAAATTTGTTGCACATTTCAAGATTTGCGTTTGACTTTTTCTCTAATTAGAAACTTGTTTGTCATTCCCGCTATACCATTAATATTTCTCTTTATAGAAGTTGTAACATTTGTATCCGTCATCAATTCTCTTTTTATATCAAAAGGATAATAAGCAGTGCATACATATTATTTCCTTTACCACATTAATTTTCATTTATCTGTTTTTCTATATAATTTTATTTTACCTCGCTTAATAATTTACTGTCAGCCACATTTGGATTTAGTGTTTTAACTATTTATAATAGTATTCTACGTGACGATTTGTATTAATGCATACTCACTGGAGCGTTTGAAACTGTAATACTCATACTTGTGTTTCTTTTTCTGGTAGACCACTATGCGCGCCCTGCCTATGTTATTTACTATCTTTTTAACTCCTTTTTTGACTGATTGTCTGGATGAAATCGCTTATTAGCGATAAGACAGCCAATTGTATTGTCCTTATCGTTCTGTATATTTATTTGTCTTATGATGTGCAATAAAGTGTATTATTATTATTATTATGTTGTGTAGTATATTTAACATCATTTACAATTTAATTAATAATTAATTAATGCCGGTTACTCTATATTTAGACTTAATCTTACAATATTCGATATCAACTGATCTAGTTATGGTATGATAGTTGGTTAATTACTCTTATATACCTAAAACGGTCACGGAAACTGTATTAAACACATGTTTTATCGCATTTTGTATTCCGAACGCGATTGACCTGTCTCTTACATCGCTACTCTATGACAACCTTCGAAGCTCGGCAAGTCGACCGCTCGACTCGAATACATTATAATACAGGAAATCACAAGCCAGTCTAGTATTCAATTTATCTTACAAAAATCATAAATTCACTGTAATGATATTTTGAATCTTCAATATTATGATTATTGGTATTTGTTTTATCATTGTAAACTTGTTTCTTTGGATACCCATTTAAAGTTAGTGGAAAAAGTCAATAAATTTTTCGTGGAATAACTTGATAAATCTTAATGGCTATAAACGCGAATACGGCTTATTAAGGCTAATGACAAAATTGAAAGTCAAAGTTCACAACGATTTCAAAATACATAAATTCATGCCACTGCTTACAAAAAACTAAAGTACGTAAATACAACTTGAGAGATATATTTACTCGTATATCCAAATTAGGTTTTGTACACAAAAACTAAGAAAAAGATTGGTTTCCATTCGACCTCCAGAACCGTACCTTAAGTAATTGTAATGGAATTGAGATCTCGGCTTGATTTAATGTAGGCAATCACTGAGCAATCGTTGAATTCGTTGACCTTAAGGCTGATCAAACAAATGAAACAACTCTTCGGTGTCAGAAACATGCCCCTGATTTACTAGTTTCGCTTCTAAATGATAAATAATTAAGAATAATGCTATCGTTAGAAACACTTGCCATGATGAAACTAGATGTAGTTTAATTGTCAATGGTATATTTGTTCATTGCTTTGGTTTTTAAAAACACATTTTTTCTTATTTCATCGCTGTATCGCGAATCCGCACTCAGTGATCATTAGTTACCTGTTCAAATAATCCCGTCTATAAATTGAATTCATTCATCTGTTTCAGAATTAGTTTTAGGCTACTTGTTATTTGCTGTCTTGGAATTGGATTAAATTTAGATTAAAGAGTAAATTGTTATTTAGAATTGCTTGTTTGTTTTTGAAATTAGATTTTCACTGATTTTAATTAGTTTCTGCTCGGTTTGTTGTTAATAATTAATATTTTAATAGAAATTTCCCAATGTTACTTTTAATTTTTTGTTCGTGATGATATAAAGCTATGTCGCTTTTGTAATTCATAAAAGTGTCTGCAATGTTTCCATTCTATAATTGTACTTTGTCTATTGAACATGTTTGTCTGTCCTGCTCTTTATCTGTACCACGACACTTTTTGTTTTTAAAGCACGTTTAAAAATTACCAGATGTCTGTATCCAACTGTTACTTTTAACTTTTTATCTTTTCTATAAACCGAATGATTTTCAACTCGATCTAGAGGGAAAGGCGCTTGAGTCCAGTCGCCGTCATAAAGTTTCACCTCAGACTAAGTGGTTAATAATCGATAATTGTAATGTTTCGTTCAATTCCTGTTCTGAACACGTTTCTAACTTGACCCACTAGCAAACTGGATTATGCACTCATTACCTGCACCAATAAGTGTTCATTTACTTATCCGTATATCTAGTGGGTGCATGATACGATGTTATCATAATTGTGGGGAGCGATTGAATAGCATAAGAGGTTCTTTTTTTCTATAGCATTTTTTTCCTCTTTTAATCTGCATACAACGTTATCAATTTCATCGTTTAACACTTAAGCCGATAGTGTTCCTACACTTAACACCTCTGTGTCTGCCATTTTTATAGTATCCGTAAGAGATAATATAATATTATATATCGACTTTTATATGGATAAAATTAAACCTTCTGAACGTAACCTCATTCTGTTTAATGATAATATTTGTACAGTAAATGTAACTGTAACCGTCGCTTTGTGACGCCATTTGCGTTAGTAATTGCATTGCATTGTAGACGACAACGATGTAGAACATCAAACTATCTAACAGTACGGAAACTGCGATCCCGAACAAACACCTCAAATCAAATATTAACGTGTTCAGTAACAGAATGCAAATACATCACGACTACCGAGTCCAACCCTCTTGTGTCCAGTACTGTAACTTAAAGATCATTAAGAATTTATGTCCCGCTTCAGTCATGCGGATTAAATGCGAGCGACGAAGAACATTCTACTTCACAGAAATAATATTAGTGTAATTTTTTATGACAATAAAGTTACAACCTCGTTGGTCGTGCGGTTGCTAGCGCGACTGCCGATCGGGAGGTCCTGGGTTCAAATCCCGGGTTGGGTACTGCTG
>DWUN01000519.1:0-22029 GCA_018249975.1 Passova gellias
AAGGATAGGTCGCCGATTCTTAATAAAACAATATTTGTGTTCATAAAATGGCGCGAACGATGGCAGAGCGAAGCGAGAAACCTCATTTATTGTGTAATTAATTTATAATTATTATTTTATATCAATAACAATAACATTTTTTTTTTATCGTGAACAGTAAAGTCAATAGTTCCCAAAACTATGAAATGTATGTTTACACAGAGAAGAGAACCAATTACTGAACCGTTTAGATTTTCCCTATTCATAAATTCATCCCTCGCCATCATAGTCTAGGGTCTCGTTGAAAAATGTAGGTACGCGTATGGAGCGGTCGATTTGTCCGGTCCCCGGCTCGTAAATCCGCTGGAAAACAATTCCCAGTTTATGGCTCGGGAGCCAGGAGCGCGCCGCGTCGTATGAACGCGGTTTATTCGCCACTACTCTCCTCGACGGATTTATATCTTCGCTTTATTATTCTGGCATCAAACGGCTAATGACAGCTTTCTTAATTCACGGTGGTATTCGTTATCATCAAACTCTCTAGTTTCATAAGAAATATGAGTATTATTTTATGATTCGACCCAGCTCACAGCTCACAGCCGCTCGGGCCATCTGGCGGTGCCCGGACACTGGCGCCTTCTTCTATATGGCACGGGTACTGATGAGAGATTAGTCAGTAGTCCAATATATAGCTTACTGAGTAATTAAATTAAATTTTGATATATGTATGTATAGACAGATAAACAGGCAGACGCACCATCCGATGGTATTCGGTCATCGCTCGTTACGGACGTGTGCAACACCGGAGGAGTCGCCGATGTGCTGACGGCCTTATAGGCCTCTGTAATTGCAGGCATTAATAGACCTATTAATGATCCTAATTGCTATTATATATTGCCGATTTAATTTATTTTTGTTGTAAATATGTACGTTGCATAAGGACGGACTGAATGGCTAAGGTGTTTTCTACCTATTTGGCCCTCGGTGCTTTCTGCCCACCCCGTTCGGGACCTGGCGTGATGCTATGTTTGTTTGTATTTTCTACCGGTCCACGCGGAGCGCTGGTCAGAAATTGGCGGAAATTGCTTGTAACAGTTAATCTGTCGTAAAACTAATAATTCTAATTCAAATTAAAGACAAAAAAGTAACATGATGTGATTTGCGAAGCACGCTAGAAGTACGCTAACTACAGATAATAAATATAGTTTTATAATGCGTTTGCAAGAGTAATGTGTGGCGCGCGGCGTGCAGTGGCCAGCGCGCCTGTAACGATCCAGAACGCACTACTTTATGGGCGCTCGCGGCACGGCCGCTATGGCGCTGTATATCTAAACAGACTTTTAGCGTTCATATAATTTTAAAAGCTTTCATTTAACTCGCTGCGCCAGTTTGTGGTTAAAACGAACCAATTTTACACCACTACCCGGTAGCGTGTCTTTACATTACTTAAAGTCATTAAAAGTGTTCGTTAATTACAACATACAGGGTACATAGAGGATGATATTCCATTAAGTAACCGATTTATTTCCGACAGCTCGATAGGGGATATCGACGTCTCAAACCTTGTTGATATTTTATAATAGAGGGCAGCACTGACGTGTTCTATGGATGCCGCTCTTAGAATCTGTCGCGTCGATTCCAAAACTTGTACTGGACTCTAGAGACGTGAATTAGATAAAGGATAACAGTGTGTTAATTTTGCCCGATCCCTTTTATTACATGTCATATCAATAAAATCCGCTGGATCATCCCTCACTCTCTCGTCCCTTACATTTGTAGGTTACATAGGATACTGCCTATTTCGTACTTTTATTATATAAATAAAGTTTCTGACGTCACTGAAAAGTGGAACTTTAATTCCGCAAAAATTCCTCATGATTCATCTTTCCTTTGTAATTAACATAACTAAAGGCTTCAAGGCTGTCGATGACCCTCACGGAACGTAAATATTATTTACATTTACAAACTACCCTCCGGTGCCTACTGCCGGCTACATAGTTAACGTAATTGTACCTTTTGATGAAACAGAGCAAAGTGATCAAACCGAAATCGCCCACGAGATTAAAATGTAAAACTATAGGAGAATATGAAATATATTTTTAGTTTCAAACGTAACAATTTCGCTGTGGATGGCCTCTACATACATAGGATTTATTTATTATATAAACTAGTGTTACATATCGGCCGGTCTGCAAACTACACAAAGCTAACGATGCAGAATGGTACTATTTATTTTCATAGCGAAATGTTAACTAAATGCCTAGTTTTTTATTTATTATTGAAACTTAGATTTTTATTGTTAAAGGAACATTAATGAAACGTAAATAAGAAGGTTTTTATGTTTAGTATTAAGAGGCTCGCTATCATTTGTCCTATATGGACGCTATGAATCGAAGCCGAAATGTAACTGTGAAGTGAAACATGAAATCGGTCGGGAGCCGGGTCCCCCGTAACGCCGTTTCCCAGACACCCTCATCTCCCTTAGCTGTAATCCGGCGGCGTCTTCGTCCTCGCCGGCCAGCAGTAAGAGTATGACGATACACAGTCATACATTTTGTCACACCTATGTCTCGTAGAGTTGCGGAGTTCGAGACTCAGGATTTCCACAGGCTACGGTTTTTTTGATAAACTTATTTAATCAATGTTCAAAGCGCAGGCTCGTTTATTAGAGGTACTCTCGACCTAGCGTCTTCCAACTCTACATACATATACATTGGGTCTTAAAAATAATAGATTTCCAAAAGAGGCCAGTTCAACGATGACTTCAAAGATACGCGTGTCGTACCCGCGGCTCCCGGCACCGCTGCTCCCGGCGGCCGAACAGTGTTCGAATCGGCGAGTACACTGTCGCTCGCGCAAACGGACTTTTGTTTTTGTTGTACGATCGCAAACGGCTCTAGTTGCCGCTGCCGCCCGTGGCCCGGGAAATTCACAATTTTAAAAAAATATCGGCATTTTTAGATTTGCGTCCCAGTCTGCATTTATCTCTCTGACTGTAGCGTTTTGAAATATTTCCAGGTAAACTCTCTCTGAATGTATTTGAGTTTTTTAAACTGCATATTTGTATAGTGGCTTTGATTGCGGCATTACATATTTTGTTGTTTTTTTTGCATGTAACATAAATATTTACTGTGATCGCACATCGGAAAGTAGGGATAAAATATAAAAATACCTTATATGTATACCTAATTAAAATACAAAAATATCGATTAAAAGATTATTTGTGTTGAATAAAATCATGTTTATTTAATTTGGTTTTAATTACTGACTCGGTGGCTGTTTCTGGTCAAGTTAAGATCATTTTCATTAAAAAAAATTTATTAACCAGTGATTGAATATTTTCAAAAACACAAGATTGTTATATGAGTAAATGTTGTCAAATATTGCCTTCTAACGAGTATTTCCAACAGATGCATTACTGTAAATATCTTTATCCATTTACTTATTATAATACCAAGTAAAAACGTGAATAAGATCTAAGAACTCGGCACAAAATGTTAAAAAGAGTTATCTTTTTACGTCCTTTCTCACTGACCCTCTTATATTAATCCCTCGGGTCATAAAACGAGCTGTAGTTAAGATATCAAATCCGATTCATTTTCGAGATAACTAACAAGAACTCATCTGAGTTTTATTAAAAAAATGCCGGTATTTTGAAGAAATTATTGCCCGCATCGTCACGTCTTCAAAGGTTTCTTTTTGCCAAATTTATAAGCACCCATATAGCTACCTAAAATGTATAAGTTCATTGCAGCCACATTTTGTCGAGTTATCATCGGTAAAATAAAGTAAGATGTAAAGTAAATATGACAGTTATTATTTCCCTGAGACACCTCCCAGCCCGTTCCCTGGCACCATGTTTCAAACGCACCTCGCCGCGTTCCCGCGCAACTCATGTCTCGTGACAAATGGCTCCAGACAGCCATTTATCGAAGAGGCCGTGACACTTCCGAAACCGAATTGTGTTTTAGCTATTCTAGAGTTTCATGGAATGTCTAACATATAAATAAGGTAAAGTATTCTGTAAGTGATATTTCAAAAGGTCTATGTTGAGATTACCAAAAACATGATGATTAAAAAAAAGAGAAATTTCATTGTGAAATGATGTCGCCGTAGTTTTATTGATGACCTTGAACATACACGAGTATACATCCTATTGTATTGTACAATAAAATAATTCCGTGAGAAGGTAAGTAGTTTTCTCGTATGAAGATATAACACAAACGCATTTCCGATCGTGTTTAGCCGCAGCCCCCGGGGCGCAGCCTCCGCGAACTAGGGACGCATACAAATCGACGCATATTAGTTTTGCCGCCCGAACGTTTTACGCAAAAAGTAACTAAAAAACCTACCTACAAGGTTCTTAGGAAAAACGCTGAATCTTCGACAATCCATCAATATATGAAATAAATCTATGACTATTCTATTTTAAATACATATTACAAAGTTATTTTACTGTAAAGCCATATTTGGTGTTTAGTTTTGGTACCAATCTTTTTTATTGAAAGGAAGGTGAACCGGAACGCACAAGTCACCACGTTCCTAGATGCAACACGATCAACTCAAGGTTCTAAAGGGAGTGCGAAGGAGTCTTTTGTCTTCTGGTGCACTACGGGGTCGATGAAGTGCGAGGTCCTTCCTTCACGACGGGGCATGGAGAACTTCTTCAATTCCCCCCCAACCCCGTGTTCAATAGGAGTCTCCATCCCGTCGGCGGGGATCATCTATTATGGAAGTAGATAAATAAGCTGTAAAGATAAAGAGCCTTTCCGGTTATGTCCCGACACGGTCCCGCGCGAACAGCCGGCCAGCGGCGCGGGGCCGCGGGCACGCGACTTACAGCATGTTCGTTTTTATTATTATCATTTTTATTTCCCATTTTTGTCTCTAACTCAAATAAACTATAAACAGCTGAAAAGGCAGTGTTTTTAAGCAAAATCTCGAAGTAAAAAACTTCTTCACCAAAAATGAAAAAAGTGTAGTTGATAATATAATAATAAATAGTAAACGATAGCATGACGACATACAAATCTAATGTGGAGAATTGTTAGAGACAGCGATTAGCATAACGCGAGTCGACAGCTCGGGAGCACCCGGGAGCGGCCGGGAGCGGCGGGGAGCGCCGGGCTGCATACAAATACAGAGATTAGCCTCCGCCCGCTCGTCCTAGTGTTATAAGGATAAATAAGTTTGTAAACAAGGGCGCCGCACATAGAGAGATCGATAAAATCGCTTTTCACGCCCATTGCTACTGTTTCTATTTACATCACAATTTACAAACTACCGATTCAAAGAGGACTGAAAGAAGCCTGGATACCCTCATGGTATCCATCACGCAGATGGCGCCTTCGGCTCGCTAGCGGCTCATTACGCTCTTTCTGTCGCAAGAGGGTGCACATTCGGACCGAGGCCTCCCGTCTGCTATTCGCTGCTTCCGCTTTCCTCCATTCATTTAATTCGGGTAGAGCTTCTTTCTTTGGCCACTGTGCTCGTGGAAGTCCAGGCGAAATGTAACAATTGAATAAAAAGAAATCAAATTATGTTAAGTTAATCTAAAACAGAGCGGTCAAGGAACAGGGGATTTTTCGTAAACCGTATCTACGTGGAAACGTGATTCGTTTACGCGTCACGTGTCACGTGGCAGCTGCACATCTAGCGCGACGTCGCCTCCGGCAGGGGGGGGGCAGTACGTCGCATCCTTTATCTCTTCCATTCATATTTCCGGACCGCTTCGTGCGGGGCTCGCACACGCTAACCGGAAACCGGGGAGCGATGACCTGCAAAATGTATATTTCATTTTACACCTTATTACATAAAATTTGTCCGGGCTGGGATCGAACCCGCTACTTATGAGAGTCTAGAGCAACGACGCTGCAAATGTCTGATTCTTTGTAGATAAATTGATAGTTTTTCTAATATATGAGTACAATAGTGTGCAGAGTCTGGTGGATAAAAAAATAGCCATTAACTAATTAGATCGAACGTCTCATAACTCTCTTTGGCAGGATTTCAAATATTGAAGATGTAATACGAAGAATCCCTGTGTTGGAGGTAGAGATTACAATATTAAAGTACATATGTTCCAGTTGCTCAACTCATGAACTAAATCAAATCACCGCAGTAGATCAAATGTCCCGTTCTCAGCAGAAAATACAGGAAATGACGACGATTCTACCGTGTACGTTTGATTTTGAATCTTCTCATACGACAACCAATAAGTATTCAATATAACATTTGAATAACAGGTTTTATAGCGTTCTACGTTTTACGTTGTAATCTGATTAAATGATGCCATGTCGATCGTCGCACACTTCCGTCTACGCGTCTCGGTCAAAAAAAACCTTGAAAATTGTTATTTTTATTAGTATAAATTATGTTATTGCTGTTTTACTCGAGTTTACGAATTTGTAACCCTGTACTGCTCGTCCGCGAACTGACGAAGTTACTAATATTGCAGACCTTGGATCAGAAACTTTCGCTAATCTAACAATGTTTGTGTCCAAGTGTACTTTTGCATATTTCACCTGTCGAGTGACATGAGCGACTTCTATTTTTATTACGTATCGGCAGGTTTCAAAGGTGTGTCGCTATGTACGAGTATATGGAAGGAGAAAATATGATGAAATAGTTACCTACACTTGTATTTAGATATTAAAATCATTGGTGGATCATATTGACGAGATCGACCTGACAAATATGTACCTAAACCCAACCGCGGTCAGAACGTCAATATTTATTATCTTCACTATGCTGGCGGTTAGCAGTTCTAATATGTGTGGATATCCCCAAACAAAGGGGCCCTAAGTCAAGCTCCGTCTTGCACACGAGTGTTGTTAGGGCGGGCGAGAATTGATATCTTTTTCACGAACTTCAAACTTCAGGAGGCCACGAAACCCTTCCGTCCCTCTCCAAACTCAACTATGGCGGAGATTTCTATCTCGCTCTCGCCTCTTATATCCCTGAAGGTCAGTACAAGTAGCAGTAGAAGTGCAAGCCATGTTTTTTACTCTGTTGTAAAGCGAAGTAGTAAACATTGAAGAATGCGATTATTGCGTCATTCATAACAAACTGCCTGGTAGTTATTTGCAGTTGAAAAATAGTAATGAGTCACACTCGCAGCGACATTAATGGCCGGTGAGTAAGATTACGTGATGCGCTCAGTGCTCAGTGGCGCTCGCGACTCAAGTTAAGTATGACAAATACTGTATTGAATTCTGTCGGTGATTGTAGCCCGAGTGCTAGGGGGCTATTGTCGCGTATTGTACTTTACTTTTGAGAGCTTTTAATCGGGTCCAAGAACCTAAGTGACTTTCAAAGTTGTTTTATCAAAAACGTGGTGAAATCAAACCTTAGCCTAAAACCTAACCACTGGACCAAGAGATCCGTCAGTAAAAGGGCTAATACTGAACATATTTTACGTCCTGTTATCTCCATTACTTTGCACTAGAGCATCATGGTGGTGATTTCAGTATCCAGCTATAGGACATAAATTGAGTTCCTGCTAATGAGTATAGGAATAATACGTTATTATAAATAACCTTTGGATAGGACGAGACGTAGTTGAAACAATAGTGAGTCATATGGCAACCACATTACGAATTCAGTTCGAGTAACTTGAGATTCTATTGGTAGGAAAATTATTTGCATATGTTTATTATAGTCATCAACACAGAGTAACGACGATGTGTGCGGATAGGAAAGATAAGATAAAGACAGGAGCCAAAATTGTTTAGTGTCACCAACATGGGTACAATGATTTTACAGTAACGTTAAAGTCAAAGTATACTTTAACTATGTACAAATTTTACATATTACAATTTAAAAACATGATTTTACCAACTATAATAATCGTTAATTTAATAATTTTAACATCAAAACAAACACAATACTATTGGTTCCTTACAGGGTCATTCCCCCAGAACTAAGATAGGACCCTATTATCCTGTTTTGTCTGTTAAAATATATGAATGCGCGGAAAATACAAATCGGACACAAAATTCTGCTTAATTTATTCAGTTTGAGCCAAAGTGTTCCAAAGTCAATGTCAGTTCCTCCATAACCCCAAAAGCCTTAAAGTACAGCCTACCGTGTACGCGCTTCCTTTGTCCGCGCGCTCCCACGAGGCCGGCGGCACATTCCCACGCTTTTGTTTGTAATGAATAGTTTTTTGACGACAGTCATCATGTGCGATTCTAGTAAATTACTGCTGTACGCGAGAGTGTCGCCCTGGTACAGTTAGCGACGTGAGTTATTTGCACTTCGACAATACATGCCTACATCTTAAGGCTAACCTCGTAAAGAACTGCAGCCTTTAGCAGGCGAGTCGCAGACGTCAAGGGCCACAAGAATGTTAAGGACATTAGCGGCTATTCAATGATCTCTCTAAACAAACATTAAATTTTTGAAGAAAAGTTCAATTCCGTACATTGCATAAAAACTGAAAAAGTACCCCCCGAGGGTCTTCGTGCCAGTAACGCAAGCAAAAAAAAGTCATTTTGAAAGTTTTGTCTCCCTGTCGTCCGGTTTTCACGCAAAAACTACTGGACGGTTTTTGATTAAACTTTTTTTATTATATAGATATGAGTCCTCGGCAACTTATAGGCTATTATTTATTTTGACATTGTTCAAATTCTGCCCAAAGTAATTATTACACGCGGACGAAGTCGCGGGCAAAAGTTAGTGATTAATAAATCTATCATCTAGGGAGACAGCATTGCAATGGACATCTAAACACGAAAGATCTAGAAGCCGGTGTGATATCAAAGCTACCCTCTAGCTGTGGATTGTTACCCTTAAGACCTCCATTTTTAAGTTATTCGAATTCAAGGTTTCCGTGATGAGATTGGCGTTGCAAAACTTCATTTAACAAGGTAACGATTTAATTATTAACGACAGAAGAAAAACCTCTCGGTAAATAACTTGCCATAAGTATACTTTTAAACCTGATCTACACTTCACGTCAGACCATCGGACTTACTGCCGAAAACCTCTTCAACGACGATTATTATTTTTAACTCAATGTCAAAGCAGTTAACACCAGTTAGTTCGACCGTACATCGGACACTCAGGTGCTCAATTACTACAAACGTTTTTTTATTATGCTTCCCCAATTTGGGTGCACCGGGGTGGCGAGCCGTCTATTTTGTATGGAGATAGCTCATGATGTGCGAGGCTAAGACGCAGCTGCAGGAGGCTAACGACGGCGGGATAGCGCGGCCGGTGACATCTTGTTGCAAAATTCGCTACATTTCGAGATCACGTTACGGAGGCTAAGCAGTCGGTCCTGGATTGTATTTCTATCAAACCACATTAAATTACCGCGGTTGAGTCTGTTCCTAACGTTCCATAAGGGTGGCAAGAACCGATATACCCAGGAATGCTTCCGACACTGTAATCGTTAATTGGTTTCAGCATTCGTGCATTAAGTCGCTTACTTGCTTCACTTCACGGATCTTCTGCAATATATCGCCCCGTCGGGGTCATGCGCCCTCTACGAGTACACTACGTCGCATGCGAGTTTCTATCTATGCATACATCACGGTATAGCAGTTGTAAGTCAAGTGTTGCTCATCGTAAATGCCAACAGTCGTCCGTGTCGCAACTGGGAGTTGAACCTTGACTCGGCGGCTGACGCGCCCTAAATACGCGCTATCGCAAGGAAATAAGATATATTCTTATATTCCATTCGAAAGTAAAAGGCGGCGGTCGTATTATATGAGCGAGCGGAAAGCGTTTTGACTTTGAAGCGTGTGTACATTGAATTAAAATAGATCCATTTGTGTATTTTCAGTCTGACTCATTTTTAACATATTCATTGTAGCCTTTAAAACATAACTCGACTTGTTTGTCACACATGTACGTATAGCGGTTACGGTTTAAAAAGGTGTTCAAAAAAACTGTTGACTGTATCTGTTACGCGATGATATTATATCAAGATATACAAGATTTATAACATCTTTATACTCGGCACTTTGCACGCTTTGTGATTTACAAAAACGTGTAGCTCGCTTTGTTTGGTTTATTATAAGAAGCCGTCGCGTCAGTCAAAAAGACAAAAAAAAGAAAGACTGACTCAAAGAGCATACGTCTGGTCACTATGGCCGACATATGCCTCATATTATGAAACTGCTACTCTAGTGTCACCAGCTTTCTCATCGTAATCGAGCTTACTAGCAATAACGAAAAGGAGAGTATTATACTTATCGCTCCTCTCGTGAACATATCCTGACCCTGCCAGTTAGGACGGAGATTCAATTATCTCTCACCAGAGTGAATTAACCGCGTTAACAAATTAAGCAATTGCAGCGTCCGCTGAATTACAATTAACGACTGTCAACCACCATCTTGGACGATAATTATTGCTGTGACCCGTCATAGCGCCCTCCGCGCTCTATTATAATATTCTAAGTGAAACTTATTGTAGACAGCCAGGGAAATTAGATTAGAAAGAAAAGTAATCAGGAGGGTCTTGTAGCAATAATTATTCACTAATTATAATTAATGAAAGAAGGAAAAAACTGTAGCTACTAATTTGAAGGTTAATTTAAAACAACGATCATAATTAAAACGGTAAAGACGGCTATATGGAGCACGAGTTTTATTAAAGAAAGAAAAGTATTTATAATAATAAATGATTCGTACCAGCTCGGGCTATCCAGAGGATGCGACACGGTAATCCTTAGCCTTGCAAACTATATCAACATGATATTTTTCCATTTTCGTTTCTCGATTGAACTAATGTACATCAGTCAAGGAACGAAAAGGGAACTCTAACATTTCAGGGTACTTGCATTTTAAATATAAAAAATTAAATATCACTGGATATAACGGTGAAACATCGCGAGGAAGACTTGCACATCTTACAGGTTTCCATAATCGTCTGTGAGCTACGTTAAGTCTGCCAATACGAGCATGGGCCTACGCGATATACTCCTTACCTTTTTCGCTATGAGAGGCGAACGGCATCCAGAGGATTAATAAAAGGTTGAAAAAAGATTTCTCTATCAGAAGATCACTTACGAATTTACATGTCTGCTTTCTTTCTTCTCAGCACTCATTAAGGAATTGAAAGCCGCTGTTATCGGAAGATAATGACCGTTAAGCCTTAACGGTGGCTCTTCGTGGCACTATGGTGGATTAAGCTCACGGCCGCCCCATGTCGCGGGGGCTCCGCGCTCATTAGCGCGAAGGGATCGCGGAAGGCAGAGGACGTAAAATACGGCCCTTGTCGGCTCAAGAGCGTAATCAGAGCAGACTTTCTGTTGTAATAAATAACTGCCTGCTGCAATATTCTATATGAATCCGTCCACATTCTGATTATTTCTCGTCGTTCCTTGATGAAATGCTAAAATCCAATGTAAAATAATATCAGTAATATCTCTCATCCCTTCTTTGTGTTGCCACAAAATTGTTCTGCCGCTTTTATTTTTTGGAACGAGGAATAAGATGAACACTTAGTAACAGTACTGGCTACTTAGAATATCTTTAACCATTATAGGAGTGCAATATGGGACGAAAGATTGTGTAGGATTTCAATAGATTTCCAAATCCCCGACAGAGGTCTCTACGGTGCCTGGAGGTTAGCTTAGTTATATACCACTGCTACTTAATGAATGAAATAAATAGGGATACTCTATATACCAAGAATACTTATGTAAAATAAGGGCCCAGTTTCTATTCAATCCGGTCCTCTTAAAGTACGTATCAAAATTTAGAAATGGACCAAGTTAGATCTAATTTATTCTAAATAGATTACATACCGAACACTCTCTTTTTGTCTCTACGATATAGAAGCGACGACTAACCTAATGTGTATGTCGAATGTAAAGTTCAATTGCCCTTATCGTGGGGCACGTAAATACATATTATTTACAAAATCACTGGCGCCCAATATCGTCGTCGCTGCGTGGTCCGAAAGCGACCACTCGAACGCCGCGGCCCGCGCGCCGACCGTCGCAATCAGAGTCGGTGTAAATTAAACGACGTAGTTAGTTTGTGTAGTGGGGTGGACACGCCGGCGCTCGCCCGGCGGGCGGCTGGGAACATCTACGAACTAGCGGCGCCGCCAACGACACACGTTATACGCCGCTTTAGCCAGTAGTCGATTACGACATTGAAACGTAATCATTCATTTTCATTTCATACAGAACTAGTTCATTATCGTGACTTCGTTTGCGTGCAACAAATACGCCTTTATCCCTAATAGTTAATAACATTTAAAATTACTATCGAATGAAAACGATTGCGTTACGACTTTCAATTGACTATATCGCCATCTAGTGTCAGAAGGAAGACCTACACGGTATCGGCGGCATTAATCGTCAAGACGGAGTTTCATAGCAATAATTTTTCCGGATAATAAAGTAGCCTAAATTACTCTTCTGTCCATAGATTGTCTACATGCGAAATTACATACACGTCCAGGCAGCAGATTTAGCATGGTCGATGGACAAACATCCAAGCAGTGTTTACTTGTAGATTTAAATATTTATAACATATGCCGACTTATTTTATTTTGCTGATATATACATAAAACTCAGGTAGGTACATGTTATGCTAATATCAACATAAATAAAAGTGACCTAGCGTTATTTTGTGATATAAAAAATCAATGATGGCCGTCAAACAAGGTTTGGCAAAAAAAAGATTCTATTGAGCGTTGTATTGTGGTCTTCACGGAGGTATGGTGGTGAGTGACACACTTACCTCGCGACGGCGGCTCGCGCGGTTCATTACTATTTGCGGAGTAAATACCTTCAGTTATCTTCGGGTACAGTAGCGCGATAGAGCATGAATATTAATATAGCATTAGCTATGTTTTTAAAGTACTCACGTTTGTAGAATTGATTTGCAAGTTAAGGGTTGATTTTGAAGTTGATTTTTCATTCATTAGTTCTTCTTACTGTAATACGTGTTTTTTAAAATGAAATTGTTATGCTAAAGTTATAAAACCATTACAATTTTAATGTTATAACTACAGAGAATTGTCATTTCAAAATGTAATTATCGTACTAAATTATGTCATTGCGATATATTTCTTTATTTTAAGAAACTCAGTTTCTGTGAGTCCCCGTCGCTGGGAATGCAACCTGTTTTATCGGTCCCCGTTTGGATCAGGTCTATTTTCGAAATGAGAAAGACTTGCAGACTTCTATATCATTAAAGATTATTACGGAATCTTAAGAATTGTACATTTCCTTGCGATGTTTTCCTTCGCTCTTACGTGCTTACGAGAGATAATAACGATCTTAAAAACGTGCACACCTCATTAAGTCAGAGGTATATTTATTCGGCCTCGGTGTAAATGTCTTAAATATTGGTTAACACAACACTAATCTTGTCGGTTATTCCAACGAATGTTTCGGTTAATAGATCGTATTGTTATGGTTTAATTATGAATTGAATTAACCACAAGTCAAGCTGCATTCTTAAAGAACAGGAAAACTTGAGGAAAATTAGTGGCGAGGAGTAAAAAATGTGCCGCGAGTAGTAGGCAATACCCGGTCACGGTTTACATTAATTCAAGTTTCCGTTATCCTATACAGCGAGCTAGTTTTAATGTAGTTTATTTTTCACCTGAAAAGTCAGATTTATAGCAGGCAACACTAAATAGAATTAGTTTAATGATTTTTGGGAATATCTATAAAAAAGTTCTCATATGGCAATATTTCTTAGTGTGGAAGAAAATATTTGTAAATAAAAAAATATTGACGCGGTCGTTGAGTTAGCGGTGGCGTGGGTGAGTCCTCAATTTGAGACAATTGTCAAATGAGTCTACAAAGTTAAAGTCGGCGTAGGATTTATCCGACTGTAACAATAGTCGCGTGTGGAGCGCCGACGAAATGACGTTAGGGCGTCGCTATTAATACCTCATTCTAAACAACGTTACATTTAACTGACACTAAATTTACCCTCAAATGATAGCATTAAAATTTATGAATTTATTGGTTCCAAAGTCCACGTTGTTTTGCAAAGCTTGTCTCCTGCTGTTTTTGAGTTCATAATCAAAAATAATACATAAAATAAAAATGAAAAGGAAGTGCCATTTTAGAATACAGCTAATATAACTCGGGTAATACGAGCCAGTCAACAGAAGGCAGAACGTTGTAAATGAAATCTTCATTTATCAATTTAGCACAAGAGCCTTAATGTAAGCACTAACTGAATGTACAGTTTTCCGTCTCGATAAATCCATCGCGCTAAAGGAAAATGCAACAAAGCATGCGATAGCAAAAATAGTGGGCATTTACGAGTTTGAACATAATCTAATCTTGAGCTAAACAACTTAACGCCGCCTTAATGGCATCTAATAACAATAATAATTAGCGTTATGACTAAAACATGTCAGTATGCGTTTGTGTCGTTACGTATGCAAGAACAGTAGCGGGGCTCATATGTTTGTGTACCATTCTGTGTGGCCGTCCATAAGTAGGTACGCGCTTTTGCTCACGGATGGTTAGATCGAACTAACAATACGGCCCAGCGCACACTGCGACGCTCGTGGAGCCGACATTTTCCACCTGACCACGCCATAGACATATGGGAGTGCGCTCACTGTGGCAGCGCAACTATGCAGCAACAGGAACAGGTGCTGGACGTCGCCGGGAAGATCCACGGCACTCGGGCGATGGATTGAACCGAAATGTATTTCGGTGCGGTATGAGCACTTCGCTCTTCTGGTTTCGTTTGCAGTGATCGCGTGCTGGCCATCAATACGGGACAGGAAATATAATCACTTCGCCAAACGTTCAGTGGGCGCGGGGCCTATCGAAGTTCATACATTTTGTGTGTACAGTATATAGTTACGTACAAAGTTTAGTTTGCGGTCGAGATAAGTTGTCAAAGTTAGCAGCGCCGTTGCGAGCAACTTGGGCTCATCCAGGTAATGCAATTACTGCAAAGTGGCTTTAAGTTTTGTTTAGAGCGGATTGAGCAGCGCAAGTCTAGGGCGGGCGGAAGCAATTTGAAGAGTGTCTGCCAACTGCATTGTTCATTCCAATCTACGGCAACTTGGCGGAAGAATACGTACAGTGGGAGTATTTTCGCAGTCACCGCGAGAGTTCCACTCATCCTGGATGAGGAGCAGCGATTATTTAAATGACCACATTCAAGCCACCGCGGTTGTATCATCGTATATAGAATGTTTCATTCAAAACTCCAAATGAATGAACTTCATAGTTTGACTAAGTACACAACAGAGTGGCCATCTCACGGAGAGTGACAGGACATATTGTATTATGTAGGTCTTAAGCGGTGTTTAATTATTCAAATTGAATATTTCGGCTAGTTTCATTACAGAAATCACCTAGCTAGCATATTGCAACAGAAAAATTTTGGGCAGTTTATAGTTGATAGTAGCAAACTATCCAAGATTGTTTCAATCAATTAGTCTCTTCCGATTCTCATAATAGACCTCTACCGGAAATCAGACGTTCTGCATTTGAAAAAACAGGTTGTGGAACATTTCACAAAAATCCTACGTATAATTAGTTAACACGTGGTCATCGTAGCCCGCGTAGGAGATCTAATGACGTTCTAGGTCAACTACCTCGTAAAGTAACGTTATCAGGTACTTGTAGCAACCTTCCTTTTTTTGGTAGTCGATTGAATGATCGGTGACTACTGAGCATGATGTTGTGGTTTGATTCCCAACCAGATAAAAAGGTTTTTGATCAGTAAGAATTTTTTTTTTCTGGTTGTAATATTACCTGTGTAACTAAGTATTCAGATTATTTTGTACCTGTATGACGTAACGAATCTGGTTACCGCAGTACAGGCTGTGTCTAGTCTGGAATCAGATTGCTGCGAGGGAAATGTTCCCAGGAATGACGAGGAACCCGCGTACTGTTGCCAACGGTAGTCAAAAAGTGAAAAGCGCCAGAGCGGAGAAGTGTAAATTGTTATACTTTCATACTTCTGCTAATTAGTAGCGATTAGCTATACACTTATTTTTGGGCAAGTTCATTTGTGACTCCGTCGGAATGCTCATCATGTTTTTGCATTCTGAAATTATAAATATAGTGCTTTTTAAAATTGTGTCAAGTTAATGTCAATTGGATAATGCACTTTATTATTGTTAACTGGTTCTTAGTTACAGCTTGTTTTGATAATGAGATAACTAATTACTTAGTATGTAGATTACTAATTAAATACTTAGGTATAGGTATACTTATAAAATTATATAAAAAACAGATTTTGGGGAATTCGGTTATCGGTCATCGACTTCGTGACCTATTCTTATGATAACAAAATTACGTGAACGTAAATGGACTTACATAATATGTGGCTAGTCGTTGTAGCGTCTTCCTCGCTGTAACTTAGTGCTGAAATATTTTATTTAAACCTATATGCAAACGAAAATTAATGCCCAATATATTCACTTGTATAGGTACACATTATATACACTAAAACAAAAAAACTTAAGAGTAGGGATAAATAAACTGTTAAGTAGAGGGTAGGACTACAAATCATTTTGGTCTGCAAAGATCTTCTGTTCTAAATTCAAATCTGTGTCAGATGTCCATTTTCATGCACGGCGCTGGCCTCGCGCGGCCGCCTCTTGCCGTAGTCGTTTTCTTGCGACACGTTTTTGTTGAACATAAAAATGTTTATATTATTTTGTTTAGTAGATTCAGGTGAATTAATATTCTGCTCGTAAAAGTGAACTATTTTTATCTCGTAACACTGAACTTCAGTTCAATTACACCAAATTCAAACACGGTTACTCCTTGATTAATGCCTTTATGTCACCAACATATAGGTGTATTCATTTTAATCGAGAGTAATCTCACCTGAATGTCTATTTGCTCGAAACTCCACGAGACTCCGTGAGACTCTACTGTTTACTAAATCACAGTGTTTCGTGTGATATATTTGTTTGATGCAGGTGACGTATATTAACCCGAATTAGCATTAGCATTGGCATTAGCTGTAACAAGTGAGTATTACATTTTCCCGAACGCCTGGGATGATATACTCGTACGTCACGACCACAAACCGCAAGGACCGGTTCAGTATCTATAAAAACCATAATCACATCGATACATAAAAATATAAAGGCCAGTCGGCTACAGCGGAGTACACTTCGTGTCACACCTCAAGCACTCGTGGTCAATTTTAATGTAAGATACCTGGGGCGATCTGTATTGCCTAGTTCCCTGCAGCGTCGTCCCGGTCCCGCGCGGGGCCGGCTCGCAGGCCTCGCACGCCCTTCTCCATCCAACTTAAAACTACTAGGGTAACTACGAAGGCAACAATATATGTATTGTCTATGAAATATATATAAAAAAAAATTGTCTCATTATGGAAATTAGTTTTAAGTAATGAAAATACTGTGTGTAACCTACATTAGCTCATCACGAGTGCGCTTCGCACAAATGTTTATTCTGAGCGGGAATCGACCCCGCGACCCGGCAGCCACTCTCTAACCGTTATACTAAGATGCCAGCCGATTAGTTCATGTTATTTGTATCTGTTATCTCGGTGATAATGGATAGGCGAATAAAAACAAAAGACGTTTTATAAAATATATTATTATATTATCTTTCAGTATAAACAAAACGACTTAAGACTAGTTTCGACTTTCTCGAAATTTTAATTTTTATAATTATGTATAAAAATAACTTACGATTACTTTACCTCGGTGTGATTTCGGCGAAATATTGTGTATTGTAGCAAGCAGGAAACATTTTTCGTGTATTCTTGTTTATAATTATTTATATGCTCGTGAATATTTGTACAATATAACTTTCTTTGGCATATTATTATGAAGTAACATTTAAAAGAATGTACAATAAAAAGCAAAACAATCGAGACATTATATAAAATTATGGCCTTTACTTAAACGGACGGAAATTCTACATATTTGCGACAAGCGCATAAATTATATATAGATAGTGGTAGACGGAATATAGCTACCTGCATCGAAGTACACTTAGAGGCTAACCAAAAGGGACAACACTTTCTAAGTTACCATGTTAGAGAATATCATTTCAAAACCTCAAATCCCATTTCCATAGATATTAGACAAATAATTGGAAATGTAATCATTCAATTATTATTTGACGACGGCAATTATTACAGTTGTCGATAATTATAATCACAGTCAACCAATGGAACGGTTCACTATCGATTATTCTATTGGTTCGAAAAAAATTGACCCAAATATTTGAAACCGTGTTAGTGCAACTCGCCGCACGTTTATATTAGCGATCTCTTTTCAATACCAACATCAATCGGACCACACCTGTGTGAAATTCGCTTCCAGTACATAACACAACTGTCGCAACAACACTACGACTATCCATACATTGCGTAACGTAATTTACATACAGCTGTCGAAGTGGGCAAAGCAAACAACTCGTACCACTACGCGCTGAGAACTCTGCGACCTTAGCGGCGAAATCATTAGAAGTGCATAGCTAACACGCTAGGAGTGGCTGAGGCCGAATATCTCATGAATGACCTCGAGCCCGAAAGAAAAGTAGACGTCCATGGATGCCGCGGCTCACGAGCGATCTTGCGTAACCCTAGACCCCGCGATGCATCGTAAACATTACGCGAACGACGACGACACGCGGCGGGCCGCGAGGTCGCTTGGCGGACTCAAGTCTTAGCACAATCGAGGCTCATTTCATTGCGAGTCAGTGTACGTGATTCATGAGCGAGGAAATTTCTGATTAAACCCACTCGCGTCGAGCTTAACGGTGGAGATAGGTGTGGTCGAGTAATATGCACAACACGAATGGGAGATAGACATGATTATCTTAGATACTAGATATAGAATTGTAAATAGATACGGTAACTTCGGAATGGCATTCGGAATTATAACTTAATCTAAAACAAAACAATACTTGAGGATAAAGATATCGGAATTTCCTTCGTCAAGGAAACGAACTTTACCCGGGAGGCAAATGCAATAAGCGCCTTGAAAAGCTTCGGAACTTTCGCTGCGCGTGAAAAGGAAAAGTTACGTGAGGCAGCGGCGGTCGTTCGGGTCGCGATCGGCTGTTCGGTATTGTGACTTAAATTATATCGGCGGTACTAGAAATGGCTTGTCGTGTTGCGACCGGATAAACACAAACGGATACAAAATGCACCACGTGCTCTTAATGGAAGTGGCTGGAAATGGCGCCAGTCTTCTCATTTATAATTACCCATTAATCCATCCACTAAGTAGTCAGATCTAATTATCCATTAGTATTTATCCGGTTGTATAACAAGTCGGTAATACTGACTCACGATTCACTCAGCACTCGGTTTCACCCTCCTTCCTCTCCGTGATGTAATGTTCCACTTCTCGCGTGGAATGAAACAGTTTCCAAGCGAGTATCACACCCACGATCTCGACCAGAGATATAAGCAAGGACGCTCCGGCGACGGACGAGCTAATGATCTTCGTGTAAACCGACGCCACTTTAGCGCAGCCCAGTCTCTCGTTCGCTTCCTTATCCGTGAACTCGCACGTGGCTCTGTAGTAGCTGTCCAAGCAACACGTCAGGGGCAGGTCGTTCCTCCAACTCCTGTAATCTCTCGCGTCGTTGGCGCCGCAGCATCGCAACTTCCGTTCGATTCGTCCGAACGCCTTGAAAACGTCGGGGTTGGACTGCGAGTTGTAGTAGCCGTCGTAAACCGTGTCCTTCACGAACTTGTCCGTGTCTTCGCCGTCCACGAACACGAAGATCAGAGTCGCAGCGATCACCTGTCCGATGATGATGAGGATCAGGAATATCCCGTATATTCCCAGCAGCCCCCTGCTCTCCCGGTTCGTTCCGCACCATCCACAGAACGCCACCAGCATCACGAACAGTCCCAGCAGAATGAACAGCCACGGCGCCACTTGGGGCCAGTACACCCTGTAGTCCAGTAAGTAGTGATTGCTGTTTCTTAAGCTGACGAACTCCTGCAGTTGCACGAAAAACCAGATCCCCGTGGCCGCCGTGACCAGTCCGAATACCGCGTAAACTATGTTCATGATGTACAACACGCCCTTGATGAGCTCGTCCTTCGCCATGATCGTGAGTGAAATGAACCGTGCACCGCGAGCGTCGACAACGGAATGAGAGGCAAGGTAACGATTCCATGTATTTTATAAACTCTTGCGCAGCGTCGCGGGGCCGTTAGCGGCGACGTGACGGCCACGACCGTCGCAATCTTCACGATCTACGCGCCGTGGTCGTTTAATCAATTAGCTCGCCTTTTTAATCTGTCGCCGTCGTCAGTAAAAGTGTTCCTAATTCGATTTTACCACTTCCCATCGTGTTACGTAATGATGTTTTATTCACTAGAGTGGTGCTATTGGAATTGAAGCTAGTTTGACGATCACATATTTTGCCCAAGACCGGCGCTAGTGGCTACTGTTAGTCATTTCTTTGTGTATTTAATGTATACGCTTCGCGGTTGAATTACTACGGCTGTGAATCACTCGGTCAAATTGGCAAGAGTATTATTCTTCAACCTTTAAAATATGTATATTAATAATAATGTAGCTTATGATTCATTTTTTTAACAGGTGCGAAACGATTCTGTGGTTTGAGCGTTTCTTACGATGGTATTTCTGACCTATTTTCGCGATTAATTAATAAAAAACTTTTTGTGGTTTTCTATTTTTCTCTTTCATTATGCAATAACAAATTAAGAAAAGAAAAAATGCGTTAATTCCCTTGCTTTGATTTCCCGAAAACAATGTACAATTATTATAAAAAATACTGAACATAAACAAAAATTAATTACGTATTTTGTTTTCATTTTCGCATGCTACATAAAACCGCAAAACGGATCGTACTCGGCGACTCGCACGTCCACGTCGCGAAGCACATTGTCAGGGTGACACAACTGCTTATATATTGCTTGTTACGTTTTATTTACATAACAGTCAAAATACATATCTACAGTATAATATATTTGAAACAATTATCTATAGCTAAAACAACAGGAATACTTGCAAAGTAGTGCGCTCGTGTTGCATTACTAACGTCGTGACCCCGGCCACGACCGCGGGCGACGTGCGACGTGCGCGTGCGCGTGCGCGTGCGCGTGCGCGTCGTGAGGTGTAAACAAACATTTTCCTACGTGATTGTACCGGCAGCGGCCCTAGAGCGAGCTAATCGATGACACATTACATTTCCATAGGACGCCAACCGCAGCCTACTAACGCAGTGCTCGCAAGGTGATCCGTGCGTCGCGCAACAGTACCACCGCACGCGGCCCGGGGCCCGCGGGGCGGCTCCGGCCCCCCCGCGCCCAAATACTGCTTCTAATTGACTGTCGATCGAAAAAGCTCGCACCGGTCGGCCTTGACATATATTTTAGAGTGTTTTCAAAAGAATTGCGAGAGCACTCTTGTCCACTCGAATGCGAAGCGCATCTCATTAAAAAGAATTATTATTATTATTATTAAGGCAATAATAAGTGTAGAACGAAAGTTGCGAATAGAAGCGACGGTTCCATCGAAAGATCTGCAGGGGGCGCCGGTAGCTCCTTTGGAAATCACTGAGTCCGCTCTTTGTAAACAAAGAATGAATAAATAAAAGAATGCGGCTAGTAGGCACTCTGTACAGTTATTATGAGCACTTACCGAGTATGACAGCACGTAACGTCCTGCCAAGGTCGCCAAGGTTGTCATTGGGAAAGTTTGTTTGTTTCGGTGTTTGTGAGTGGAGCACGCGACACGTACTAAGAGCTACGTTCTAGCTATTTAATCTGCATCTGCAAGATCAGTTGCAAACGTAAACACCTCCCCCTACATCTCCTACTCAAATAAAAATAGGCCGTTTTATGTTCACAGATCTTGTACCCGAAGACGTAGGTTCTAATGTATTTATTCATTTCATGTATTTATCAATGAAACAAAGCATTTCTTATTATCTTACTTCAGAGTGTTGTAGACCCTTCCATTCAATCCCACCTCAGTCTGCCACAGGATGACGGCTACATTACGCAATGACGAGACCGTTCAAATAAAATAACAATTTTGTGTGTGGTAGAACCTGTATACGGTTCGCCCGGGGAAGTACCACCGCCACACCTATTTCTGCCGTGAAGCAATTGTTT
>DWUN01000520.1:0-22017 GCA_018249975.1 Passova gellias
TTCTCATTGAACTGAATTAGTTAGTGTAAGTTTATTTAGGAGTTATTTTTACAATTTTACCAATGGCGGGGCCTTTTTGTAAATCTTGAAAGTCCTTTGTATTCGACGGAGGACTCGGCGTTATGTTTAAGAGGCTATATTGGCTACAAAAAGGCTTGTCAAGCGCCATTAACAGTAGTGGTGTGAAATGCATTTTTCATTTAACTTGCCTTATTAGTGATCTTAGATTTTTAATTTACGTTTATAACTTCTTCGAAGTTAAACTCAACACGGGCTATGATTTTTTTAATATCTAGTTTTTTGTTAGGATTAATATTAAATAGTTTATCATTGTTGATGCAAACGACACGTTGTTCTTGTAAACCAAACTCAGTGGTGACAAAATGACTTAGAGTAGCGATCAATAATCTCATAAAATCGATACTAGTACGCAGCACGTAGATTCCGTTCCTCGTCTTTCACCACTCTCAATCAGTCCATACATCGACGTCATTTACAATTCCTCTAATTTTAATATCATGGTGCATATTTATTTGTAGATATATTTTTTATTATTTATAAAAATGAAACTTACTATTGTTAGAAATCTGTCAAAGACAATATAAAGATGAATAAATATTATATGTAGCAAAACAATATTAACAATATAACACAGGGACGTAATTTATCCACGTCAAAATAAATTGTTCTTATTGTTCGTTGAATGCAGATTCTATATAAACATAAATGTAAAAAATGTTGTATGTGTAATTGTTTGGTTGTTGTAAATATTACATGTGACACAACAGTGTTGTTGTTGAAGTGATGTTAGCAAGGTGCTTTGAGAGAAGTTTAAAATACCTACTGGAACCATGAGATGATTTATAAATTCTATTTTATTAGTAGAAATCGAATTGCCTTAAACGTAAATTAAGATATTGTACTTACTAAACCGTAATTTAGTTAAATTTAGAGGCAACCGTAGTCTTCCATATATCGATAGCAACACTTCTTCGGTTGATTGTATAACAAATTTTAGATATTGAAATGTGATTCTGGCATGGTATGAAACGCATGGAAAATTGTCGTTCGTGCCACGAGGGAGAATTATGTTGACCCAAATTATATAAAGGTTTCCAATTGAATAAGTAGTCGGTCCAGGGAACGCTTGCCTATTAGTGTGCCTTTACTTGTATATAAGTTAAATCGACTATTAGGTAACTAAGAAATTTCAAAGAATATTATGTATAATTATTTATTTTCATTATTCAGAGTTTACAATCTACTTTAAGAAGCTTCCTTAGGAATATAGAAACCTTTAGGCCCAAGTAGATAAATATACTTAACATATAGATAAATTAAGAACATCATCTCATGTTTCCCATTTACTCGGAAATTGAAAAAAAATGTAAACGAAGATTATAAAATTGTCACATAAATTCGATGCGACTTTATACGTCATGATAATCAATATTAAGACTGTTAAATTCATAAAAACGAATTTATTGTACCTACCTTTCATAAACTTTATATGAAATTTATCTTGGACATTGATAGGTACTTAAAAGGAGGAAATTAGATATAATTAAAGGTGAGGCTATAAATGAATGTAACGAAGATTTGTTCACGATATAGTCAATTTAGCCAGTGCCTAAGCTTAACGTTTCAACATTGGACATAATTAAAGTATTCTTTAAACAAACACAGTACGTCGTGACCCTTGCAGGCTTCTTGTATAATTTTCTGAAACGAAAATGTAAAAATGTATCCGTAAAAACAACAATATTGATGGTGTACTTATTTTACAACCATTTATCTAGACGTTTTCTTTTTAACAGTAAATATTGTGTTTAATTAATAAAAGCTATATCATCAATTGGTGCTAAATTAAACTTAAGAAGATGTCACATGTGATGTGACATATAAATGTCCCTAAAATATATGTTGTTGGTTGATATTGTTGATTTTATATATGTATGTATGAAAATTCATATTTACTGCCCCATTTTGGTTGTCTTGTATAAGAATATTTGCTAAATGGGGTTTATAGAGAATGATTAGGATTTCCAATATATCATATACCATAAACAATAATTTTTAACATATGTCAGAGTATATTATATCACATATTTCTATTTTATTGTGTCACTGTATCTTCGTCGCGTAGATTGACATAGACAAGATTTATCTTTCAATTATATTATTAAAAAGCAATATTTATGCTTATAATGTTACGGAATATAAAACAGATAGGTAGATCAATATTAAAACTAAGTATTCGCAGAGTGTTACAGATTATTATATATTATATTATGATAATAACGCAGTTTACATTTTTCCTGCAAATTGTGACTAGAAATACATATATATGGGTTACATAGAGAGGCATGTCTTGCCCTTGTTGTCTCTAATACTTCTTTACTATTTGACGATTCTGCTAGACTTATCAATATACTTATACAGAGATATCTATATGAATTATTTATCATATATTCAGTTACTGTTTACGGAGATGTTACTTAAAATATTTTACGCCGAGAGATCAAATTCCTTTCGGCATTATAAAGCGTAGTTCCTGTAATAGATTGCATGTAATGTTTTTCTTCTATACGAGAGAGTTATTTATTAGCTTGCCTAGAGAGTCGTTGATATATCAAAACACAACTATGTGAAATCTTAGTACCTGCAGATGATTAATGTCAGTTTATTGTAAATTTTGTCATGTTCCATAAATATTTAAGGTGTAAAAATATGTTAAACATCTTGCAATGTTGTTGTATTCATTATGAAATATTGTCATATTTTTGCGGGCATCCAAAAACTGTTTTCGTTTGAATACGGGGCAATATGTTATTAATAAATAATGATGATTTTGGTAAACATACTACAACAGAGCAGGAATTTAATCTTTCTAAATATTTATCCTGAAACGATGTTTCAGGTAACATTTCTTCCGATAAATCTATTTTCTATCCCTCACCTGAGGAGTTCTTAATAGTTTTAACTATCATGAAATGAACTTAATTACGCAGAGTAAAATGATTTATTTATTGTATAGACCTTAGCCAAATGTTAAACTGATATTTTTTTGTTATATGCACTTAGGCAATAGCAAAAAATTCAGATGCAAAGCGTAATATTTAGATGAATTTAGAATTCAGAGTTACACGATAGCATTATTTGTTAATGACAGAAATACATTGGTATACAATAAGGTGTTAATTACTATTTTTAGAATCTTTAAAGAAAATAATAAAAGTTACAGCAAAACTAGTAATTATTTCTATTCATGTTATATTTTGTTTTCGTTTCTTTTTTGTAAATTTTATCTTCATTTTATTGTTTTATACCCCTTGCTTTAAATATTTATTGTGACGTTTTTAAATTGTCTAAGTATGTGTTGTGTGTTAGACATCTGATTACTTCCTGTTAGTACTTATTGAATTCACTTTTTAGCACTCCCTACATACATTATATATGTATGTTTATACTCGTATAATGTCTGGGAACGTCAAGGATGTCGTATGTCTTGCCAAAAGTTGATCGATTCGTACGATGGCACTACCGTTTTCATTTTTTTAAATAAAGCACCTTATTTTCGGTCAAATGTTGAGGAATCGAGTTTATCGTGTCATCACTCTGACCGATGCGGGCGAATAGATTTTTAGCTGTTCGCGTACCGCTCAATATTCCGGTCATTGAACTCAAACTTACACGTATTAGAAACAAGCGACGTGCGTAACGAAATATTTATTATTTTATTTTATAGAGCAAACACATTCTCGAGTCACTGTTAACAGTAACTGTTAAAGCCTAAAATAGGCATGTGTTCGCTGATCTGTTTTTTCTGTAATCGATGCTTAAGGAAGCCCGGCGCGGTCCCTCGTGTCGTAGGCCACCGTAACTGTCTGGTGATATATGCAACGATGATAACAATAATCAGATTTAATCATAAAATTATGTTTAATAGTAGCAAAGTAACAACACGGGTTATTAGTAAAGATTAGATTAAGTTATTTATAATATTGTAGGGATATATTGTGTTGTTAACATTGGAGTGAATTTTCTATGCCGTAGAAACTAGTAGTCAGGAAGAGAGGACTGAACAGGTAGGTATGTAATCATACGATTTATTCTCATGTTTTGTAGGTGTGGTTGAAGCTAGATTATGTTAATGCTTTCTATGTTGCTCAAATTGACACTATGCGAGAACAAAGTATTTTTGGTTCAGTACAAATTATTGCTTTTGTATTTTATTTATACCATAGATGCGACTTATACAATACTGTCCACGTGATGAGGCTAATTTTGTTTTATTATTGTTAATGGGTTTGTCTGTTATGTTCTTCGGTTTGTTTTAAAGGCAGCTATATTTTTTATTTTTAAATGTTAATAGTCCTTGAACACAGTTTCTGTTATTTCAACTTGTGACCCACCTCATGTGATCTTATGAGCTAAGTGAGCCGAAGCGATTATTTTTATAATTATGATGTACCTACAACCGAACTTGCCGAAATAGTTCCAAATGCAAACACTTGAGTCCTATTGTAACATAGTAAATATTATTCTTTTTTGTTGCATTATTTTTTAATTTATTAATTAGATGTAACCATAATTCTATGTATTTAGTTTTAGACATTTCACTTTATGAATCCCCTGTCGAACTATTCAAACACTGCCTGGTATTTTATCTGATTTTGACTAAATTTCAATTTAAAATAAAACTTTGGTAGTTATGTATAACAGAAATATAGTCGTTATAATGCTGTTATTTCTTATTTACTCTTGATTTCTATTTTGTTTCTATTTTTGTATAATTTATTTTAGTATTTATTCCATGGGCGAGTAGGTCGATTTAAACCCGACGTAAGTGCTTTTCAATTTTACTTACGATGTAAATTATTTGGTGCTATTCGTCTACTTCAATTAGACAGTTACTGTGCAATACGTCCACGTGGCGTCCAGCTCGCCCATGATGTAGTTCCATTGTTCATGTTTTTTTTTATCATGGTGTAATTAATTTCGTCATTCAATTTGAACAAATAAATATTAATATATTTTCGTCATTGGTTTATTTTTTATCCACCTTTTTATTTATTTTTTGTGCTCATTGCATTTTAGAAGCTATTCGATGTGACAGCTAGATTTTTTACATTCCGTAGCTGAATGTGTTACAAAATTATTAGTGTTAAATTGAAATTTAATATTTCTTTCAGGACGAGGTACTCCCGATTTTGAAAATAAAGATTTTAAGTATGTACAATCTCCGTCAAATGACGGTCACGGAAAGCTTCGCGTGAACCCAACAACTCAAGCCGCGTCCACGTCCAACGAATATCAAAATGATTCTCTAAATAACAATACGTTACAAAGCGGAGGTAACCAAATGCAAAGGCCCGTAGTCAGGAGAAGAATAAGGAGAAGAGCCAATTCCGCCTCCAACGACCCCGCGGAACAGTTGACAGAAATGTCCGTTAGAGGGCTGAACCTCTTTCGGTACGCGTCCGTCAACGAAGGGGTGTACCAGTGCACGGAGTGCGCGAAGGAAAACATTCAGAAAACATTTAAAAACAAATATTCATTCCAAAGGCACGCGTTCTTGTACCACGAGGGCCAGCAGCGGAAGGTGTTTCCGTGTCCCGTGTGCTGCAAGGAGTTCTCGAGGCCGGACAAAATGAAAAACCATATGAAGACCACGCACGACTGCTACGTACCGAAAGATTGCGTTTATCCCCCAAACGCGTTCTTTATAATGCCCGGAATGGAGGGCCAACTTCCTCCCGGGATAAAACTAGAACCAATCGGGTCAGGGTCACCCCGGGGTTCCACGCCGTCGCACTCCTCACCCGACCCCACTCAAGTCTGAGTGACTCAAGTTTATGTGACAAGTATTAGTAATTCCACGTAAATTTTCTATAAGAATCGTTACGATAGTGCCTTTTGTCAGTTTAAAGACGGATTACATTTTAATATTTACCTACAGTTAATGATTTAGAAGTGTAGAGCGAGAGTTCAATATGCATAGTAATTTGTTCTATTTTTGGAGTGAAATTTTGATGTACACTTTTATTGTACGTATCGTATATTTCCAATGATACTGTTATGCATTTAATATCTAACGTTTGTTACATAGAGCTCATTATATTATACACGTTTAAAAAGGTATGGTTGTGCAAATATTAGACAATAATATACAGAATTTAATGGAGGCCAGTTACACAATATTGCAGCGTGTTAAATTGTAATTATTGTAATAATTAGTAGATTTAATAGGTGCTGTACGTTGTTGTACAAGTCTGAGAAGTGCCTTCCATTTGCAAATTGTAGTAACTTCACACATTAGTTGTGTACTGTTCAATTTATAGAATTTTTATTCAATGTTGCTGCTTATGAAATTTTAACTATAGTAGTTATTGTCCCGCAAGACACCGACCAAAGACTGTAATTAACTTTCCGACTGTCTTCGCAAATCGAATGCGGAAATAGAAAACCGCGATTCCGAATTATATCGCGTTTCATTAACAATTGGTGTAGCGGCAACAATTATTTATCTAAAGAAATTACGTCATCAGAACGAGAAAAATCGATTATAATTCTTTATTAAAGACTTTATATAGATTTATTAATATACTATTTGAATATTAGTGAGCCTATCGTTACAGGTACCTATTTATCGTTTAATAGACGCAGATTTAGAATAAAATATCGGTTACGTAAATATAACAGTGCCATAGCACATTTATTAATGTTGTATAATTACATATATGTTTCCGTATTTCTTTTCACTTTTAGAGTAGTTATTTGGTGTTCTAGAGATGCTAGGACGTAAAACGACAATCAACAGTTCTTCCATTGATAAGGGAAAATATAATGTTTATAGATAATGTTACGACTATCCATTAAGTTCATATTAGGAAATTAGTATGTTTATGTTAATCATAGGTTTATGTTTGGACAGATATTTTGATTATACAAACAGTTTCAGTTCAGTTAGAAGGATAGATTTTAGATTTATTATACGATCCACTTAAAAAGGTTATTGGTTATGACGTGTTTTTAAATTTAGCGCACAACTTTGAGTTATTAAGTTACGTTAAGTTTATATTAAGTTGATAGGTTCAAGTACTTGTACATATTGAGGGTGTTACTTGAATCATTATGTATAGATTTTAGTTTTGCCGATAAGGTATTAACAATTGCAGTGTGATTTTTACTTTAGATAGATATGCCGGCGCCAGTCATTCGCACAAAATTACTGTTTCCGCGATGTTCAGTCGCATTTCGTGTTCCATCTACTAGTTTCTCGTGAGGTTTTTTTTTTGTTTTTCATTTCTTTTTTATATACCACTCTAATCTATGGGCTGTTGAACTAGTTACAATATTTCTATTCTGTTTCTCCTAAGCTGGTGTCAGCCTCATGCTACCGGCGATGGAAATTCACAAAGACTATGCAAGTGTGTCGAGCAAATACTGGGCATTTTAGTTACGTAGACATCGTAAAGGCAACTTGGATAAAAGGAACTATTCTGATTTTATGTTACATGGTTCATTTCACAAGGATAAATGATTTTGGAATAATTACCAGGAAACACCAGAAACGGTCCATCTTACGCCCTACAGAGTGGTAAATGTTATTTATTTCTTTTTTATAGTATTTTATTTTGTGATATTAGTGCTAACTAAGTTGGCGGTCATGTTCATTGTTGAATCATTGTAATTCTTTCCTTTTCTTTTCTTTTCTAACCACAAGCTGCAAGGCAGCTTTGTTAGTTGTATCGAGAACTTCATTGTTTACATTAAGTATTAAAACAAGCCGAATCTGGCGCATAAGGCATTTGTTTCACCGCACATAAGTTACTAATCAGACTGAATAGTGAAGTTAAGTTAATGTGACGGTCAAATTTGAATGGACCGACGCTTATTTTAATTTTTTGCCGATCATATTATTATCAGCAGTTTGTACGATAAACTTATTACAAGTTAATTGCATTGTTGTTATTCTACAATAATAAATTAATTTTACAATTAATGACTTGCACATTTAATAGTAAGAACTAAGATCAAATCGGTCGATTCGTACATGCAACTAATGCTTTCTTCGGCTAGTCGGTCGTTGGTCGTCTAAAAGTAACTCGTATGCAGTGAGACAAGTGCTTTTGTTAATATTATTTTCTAATGAGAATAAATTTACGTTTGCATTTTTAATGTATCTTTATTGTATCACATTATGTTATAGATAAGGCATCATTGCACAGTTTCTAAAAGAATTTACTTATGAATTATACTATTAGGAAAATGTCAACAAACACTTTTTAGTTCGATAGGTTTTATTCACTTCATTAATATTGGCACAATAGTTATATATGTAAGTTTAGTACTGCTTTTTGAAAGGCCATACTTTAAAATGTTTCGCAAAATTATTACTCAACAGTGATGTCAAGTCAGTGTCTGGTGTTTATACTGAATTATACATAAAATATTATTGTTTTACCTTGAATTTAATGAGCGTACGATTATTTCTTATTTCTATATCCTTTCTACTTAACTTTATCGTTTTGTTTTATCCTCGATCTCCCTATAACTTTTGTTTATAGTTTTCATCGATAACTAAGTAAGTAACGTTTATTTAAAATCCATTTTGCAAAGGTTTTGATTTTCATAACAGGTATAATTAAAGATATATATAATAATGATTTGATCTTTTAACGTTTCAGAACATTATAGAAAAAAGATAACAGTAAATATTTTTGTTTATGTTTGTTGCCAGTTCTAAGACTAACTTTAGATGAAAAGTGCAATGTCTAATGCAAGTGTTGATTTTTTTCTATATTCTATTAAACAGTAGCCTTTAAACTACGGAACAAATATTTTGTATTGTGCTGTATGATTACACTAATAACGGTATTATGCTTATATTATATCAAATCTTTATCTTTCTTTACTATTTCGTCGGGTGCGTTTATTGAGTTGTAACATTATAGAGCCGACAATCGTCGTGATGGCATATCATCTTATTATTTATATTAAGAGATAATATGGCAACACTTCCGAGTATAGCGGTCGTATTTAAATTTTCATATAACCGCACCTTTTCCTCGGTGCAGGTGATCTGTACTCAATAAGTATTTTCAGGGACGGAAATTATATTGTCTTAGAGTTTTATTTAAAACGAAATTTGAATTTTAAAAAAATGTAAAAGTTATTAAACATTAACACTTACTATGTTTATAGTATTTTAGGAAGTACTAAATATACCGTTAGATATTCGATAGTCTATTAAAATACACTAAGTAACAGTTATTAACAAAATTACTACCACAGTTTAACTGATATGTTAATATTTAAGTATAAATATCGTTGCAAACAGCAAAGCTTTAACAATAAATTGATGTAAACAATACAAAAAAAATATTTTTATTGTAACAAGATTAAAGATATAAATATAGTTCTAATTAAGGAAAAGAATCTTACCATCGCCTTGATTTATGTACACTACAAATAATAATAAAAATATAAAGACTAAATCACTTAGTTCCTTCATTTGAATGCATTTGCGATTTTGTGTCCTGTATATATGACCTAGGAATGTGACAAAACATTTTTTAACCTCGTAGCGTGTTTCGTGTATTGTACACAAGGAAACAACGACATGCAGGCACGTTGCATAACAATATCTCGGTTTTAGAGAATGCCAGGTTTGTATGCATTATGCACATCTACATAAAACAGCTAAGCGATCTACAAGAAGAAATCATGCTCGTAAACACATTTTACATATTTCAATTTTCTTTAAATATATGCTATGCGTAACCAACCACGCATCCGTTCGACCATGGCTGATATGTGCTTTTATTATTCCACTGGATACAGCTCTTACTTATCTCATAGTTGGGTTTTAGGCGATAGTATACCATGCTGACATTTAGTCAGCAGGGTATACTATCAGCAAGCGCACTTCGCTTTGGCAGACTTCACACACCTCATAAACACTATTTTACTTTATATTATCTCTAAGCTGAGCAGGTTTCCTCACAATGTTTTCCGTCACTAGAAATCCTATAGTATCTTAATAAAATAACAAATCCAATAGCTGAATTAAAATACATTTTAATTGGCAACTCATTGTATATGTAGCACAGCATATTTTTACAATAATTAAATTATTAATATTGAAACTGTGTTATGGACTTAGTACCCTGTGTTTTCCAATAATTATAAATCTAATTTGAGATTTGAAAGTTTTAAAGTGCAACTAAACCGTTCAATCAAAACTTTTACTGCTTTATACAAAATTTTCCTCCCCATATAATTTTTTCTTTAATATTTCAAGTAAGTATATACAATTACAGGAAGTTTACAGATGTGTTATTAATATAAATTAGCTGGAAGTTTATGAACATGGATAAATAAATAATGTCTTAATTACTGTATGTTAAAAGAATAAGTTAAAAAGGGGTAAGACACATTTTTAATTTTTTGTTTTATATTCAATCTTAAATGTGTTAGCTAATAATAGTGTAATATTCAAATTTACAGATTTCCATGTAGTCTACGAAGAAGACAGTCAAGGAAACTGTGTTCCTATCATTACATTAGAGGTCATGTCGGATTCTTCCAACACAGAGTCCTGTACGCCTCCTCCGGACGCCAGCGAACAAGAAGCGAACAACGATGACTTGCCCCAAACGTCTGGACTCCAGTTTTCGAGTGAGAAAACACAAGAAGAACCGAAATCTGACTATGACGAAAATAGGTACTGATTGATTTATCGATTATATAATCTCTCTAGTCATTTTAGGTCAGGCTAATTTCGTGTAAGTTGCTCCACGATATTGTTATTAAGTATTATTATTTATAGGGAAAAAGAACCAGACACCGTTAAGGAATCTCCCCGGGGGAAAACTGAAAGTGTGGAATATATAACCAGAAACGATGGTAGCGTGGTATGCAAGCTGTGCGGGGAGGTGCTTCAGAGTCGAACACATTGGTACCGGCACAAATATAAGTTGCACGTGCCACCTTCCTTGAATCCGGCTCCGCTGTTCCAGTGCGAACAATGCCTCGTCTACTTCAAGAGTAGGAAAGGTGAAATAATTTTACTTAAACAGAAAGTAATGATTATACAAACTTAGGTTACTTGTAATTTTCTGTTATATGAGATAAAGTCAACGTGTTATTTTCACTTTTTTCGGCTTATTTTTTTAAAAGTTAAAATGGCTCGTTGTTACACTGTTAAGTGAACGTGACTACTAAACAGGGGGTTCCGGATTCGTTTCCCAACCTACATATATTTTTATTATGAGCATACGTGTATGTATTTTTAACAAAGTAATAAGTATCTGTACATAATCAATTCCTTGAAAACCATAACACAGACGGGCAAATTGGTGATAAGATCTATGTGAAGTGGTACCGAGTTATTGTTAAGAAATTATTTACCTACATCTTTTAGATTTCTTCAGCTGATGGTTTGAATTGTTTTTTGTAGGTTATATCGGTCACCTAGCCAGCAGACATAGCGAGGTCCTATCAGATTCAAGCCCCGTGTTGACCAATGCACAAGTCGAAGCCATGGCGAAGGAACAACAGCAACGACAGCAACAACAACAATTACAGCAGATCCAACAACAACAACAGCAGCAACTACATCAATTACAACAGCAACAGTTACAGCAACTGGAACAAGAATTCAAAGAGGAATTAGATCCAGAGTTAGCGATACCGAAATCAAGCGTGCCGAATTACCAGACGACAACCTCAAAACAGACGTCCGTGAAGCCTCCGGAACAGAAGAAGGCGCAAAAGAATACTAGAAGTACGTATTGTTTAACAAACCCAACATGACTTATGACCTATGACCTAATTTTGAATTGACTTTAACAATTAAAAACTGTATTAAATAAATACCTCCTTATAATTCTGATACTAAATATACGCCCTTCGAGGCGATGGTAGACTGAAATATACACCCTTAGACTATCATTTATTAAAATGATAAATATAAATTAAAATGATAAATATAAATAAAACGATATCTAATCTATGTTCTATCTATATTATATATGTTTCGTGTTCAGGTTCAGGGGAGACATCGTCCACTCGCCCGCAATGGGAAGAAAAACGAATTAGGGAGGAGAAATTGGTCACCGATATCATAGACCGGGTTCGTAAGGAATGTGAGGCGCAAGGCTCCGGGGGTTCCGCACGCCGAGGTTACAACCGTCGGACAACGGTCATGCACACATAGGTCACACACACAAAACTATTTAAGCAGGTCCTAAAACGACATAAATTGAGTGATTTTTCTCTTGATATCCAGACCAATTTCGGATCTGCATGAAATATTACAAAAATGCGTATACGTGAAATCGATTCTTTTGCTCTGAGGATTTAGAAATTCATTCACGAATTGATCGATATAAAGTTCATTGAAATAATTACTAACTACTCTAAGTATTCTTCAACATTCCTCGTGTGTCAAAGACATAAACATGATTGCCACTAGAGCCAACTTATTTCATAAAGCTGGATAAACAAACGATCTACATTTTTTTATGCATTTTGGCTCTGATAATCCTATAAAGCCGTGTTTTGTCATCTACAATTATTATCAAATGTGTGATCTCTCGATTTTTTTCTTTAGTTCTTTACTTTTTGCATCGAATTCTTTAAAGCTATATACTACAACAAAATACATGGAATAAACATATTATACACATTTTGAATTGTCTGGTAGCCCTAATTAAATGCCCCCTCAACTTGCTGACATAGACACTGTGATGTCATACAAATGTTCGAAGTGTATTAGTGAGTTTTCCAATTGTGCCAAGTAATTACGTTCCAGACGTGTACGGTACGCTTATACTAACGGGCCGTAGATGCTAATGTATGACACATTATTCTTAAAAGATATCATTACGTGAAATAACTGTGCCAAACACTAATATTTGTAACGTACCAAAGTACGCTTTAAGCATCGTGCCATAGACACTGATGTGTCATAGATTACCTTTAATTTTTCTATTAAAGTACCTAATGCTTTACATCTGTGAACATAATGAAAATTACGTAGCTAATGTCAGTAGGAACGTCGTGCCAAAATTATATTTTCTAAAAATAAGGTATTGATTATTTTAAAACAGGGATCTATTTGGACTGTAATAAAATACACAAGGATTTTAAAAGTATATCTTTATATGCAATCTAACAAATAAGCCATAAAATCCTGTTTAATTTTACATACGTTGTTCAAAATTACAGTGATAAAGGGACCGTATGAAATCCTGCAATATGCTTTACGTGAAAAACGGCCGGCAATAGAGTATTTTTAAAAATACAAGTTTTAATGTTAAGAATGAGATGTGAGACTGGCTTAAAATAAGCTGCAGAGGAAATTAAAATATCAAATATTATTATTATTATCTATAATTTTAGAAAGTACACGTGGGAGGAAAATATTAATTTGTGATAAAGAAATTTAATTTTATGGACGAGTTGTGATTTTTTTGTGAATGTAGTGCAATATTATTAAAAATGTATTGTTTCGTAATTAGCTTTAAATTTATTTTGTACCTATTTAAATTTTGTGGTCAACAACATTAATCGATAAATTAATACTTATTAATACCGGCTATTGCAATATCATAATCCATTCATCGAATCAATCCAATTGTAACGATTACATTCCTGAATGGATCCAAAATGGCAAATTATTAATAATAATTTAAGTACAAAAAATTTCATCAAAATTTTGGATATACTTTATTTAGTCTGCACTTAATGAATTCTAGTGTTAATGGAATATCAAACTAGATTAATCATACATCATGTTGTAAAAATAAATTTTGTAAATTATTTATTTGCTAAATTTAGGCATTTTAAAAAGTACAAATTAATTTTAAACACATACGTAATTGAATTTTTTCATCAACAAATGGTTTTTTCATTAGACTAGACGCAGACTAAATAAAGAAGTGAATTAAGAATTATATTATACTAGATAATAACATAATGTGTATGTAAGTATTATAAATAAATATTTTACGTACGTAATTTATAAAGTAGTCCCTACCTGTTTTTGATGAATTTTCGTGTTTTAAAAACATCGGTCGAAGCTCATTTTAATGTAAATATAAAGTATTCGTCCATTTAGGTAGTATGTGAGTATTATACCCGTATATTTACTCTTACATCTCAATGTGGTCATGAAATAGGTACCGGAAATATATGTAAAGAATTTTTCAGATCGAGACAATTTGCTGTTCGGCTACAATCTGCTTGGTCTACAATATACTTTATAGTATTCATTTCTGGGCCTAGGTGATGTTCCTTTTAAAATTTTAAGTCAAGAAAAAATACTTTCTTATTGCAAAACTTTATTGAGTAACCAAAAAATACTAAAACATTTAAATTTTTAACGGCCTTGTACTAATGAATCGTTCCTGTATAAATAATGTTATTTTTAATGCAACTATTTTGCTGATAGTTCTAAAAGAGGACTGATTCTAATTATATTTACTAATTATAGAAAATAATATGAATTGCACATCTTCTACTGGTTTATTAATACATGAAATAAGGGAGATATATAAACTACCTTATATATTATTTCTTATTTAAAGCTCAAATATTTTTATCATATTTCGCACAGATTGTATTCAATTGTAAATTTATGCATTTTTATAATGTATTCAGGCGACTAATAATTTTTGTAGACTAATAATTTTTGAAATGACTTGTAGAACTTAGTGGGCCCTTTTAAATAGTCAGCTTATTATATATTTCCCCATAATGATTGTAGGTGGTTTTGAACTAATGCTGCATTTAAACTCTCGCTTGATGTCTAGTATATTATGTACGTTGAAATTTTCATCACTGTATGTATTGTGTGATCATTATTTTATGTATTTGTCTCTGACGCTAACGGTTGTAACTTTAAGTGTCTAATACTATTTATTACAATGCCCTGAGCATCCAGATAAATAAATTTGTCTATGTGTTGTCAAATGTACTGTATCTGTGTAATGTAAAAGAAAATACCTAATCTGTATCATATACGTTGCACGGCGATATCACTGAGATCTTATTTGTACGATGTTAAAAGAAAGTAACAGTTTAGACATTTAAATAGTTTAGACATCTAAGTTGATTTATTTATGAATGAAAAAAACATTTCCATTTCTATGGTCAACATTTGTCTTACATAAACACAATAGTCTCCCACATAGATCTTCTAGGTCTAACATAAACTATTGCTCGAACTCATAAGATCTTAATTAATCAATTATCGTGCCGTGTGTGTCACATAAACTTCCTTTTTCGTGTTAGAGTAGAGGATAAATATAAATTTTTGTGTCAAAAATATTAAAAAATATATGATATACGAAAACTGTGATGATGTGGCTCATAAATAAAGAGTAAGAAAATTATTGTGTCTAATTGGATTTTTTTTAATAAAACCCCTAAAATAGATACATTAATGCAGGAGTATAGTATGTATATACAATTATATTGTAAACCCAACGTGTTAGGAAAAGTAGGGATTAAAGAGGATTCGTGACACATTTCTCCAAATAAAGAGATTGCACTAATTTCTCTGTTAAAATGTACCGTTGGATTATAGCCGTGAGATCCGGGAGGGAAATTACTTATGTAATGATAATACATATTTAGGAAAATATAAAATTTTAAGCGCCACTAAAACAAACATTTACCGCACGGTACGACAACGTTAAGTAAAAATAACTATAGTATAATGTTTGATCGCGGGTGCAATCTTTTTAACGAAAATTTTTATCTTGAACTGGCTGTTCGTACCTACACACACAAAAGCCTCTTTTTATAATTAGCTACGGGGTTTGTTAAATATAAGGATGATGTATCTATTTTAAGAATATTTAAAAGAATGTTTTAAACATGTTTAAACAAATTTATAAACAGAAACCCTAAAATGCTCAATAATCTATTTGGTTACGTGTTGGTATTATTTCAGCTACCAAATAAAATTTGTAATAAACAAGATTGTTA
Organism: Passova gellias; assembly: GCA_018249975.1. Taxonomy (NCBI): domain Eukaryota; kingdom Metazoa; phylum Arthropoda; class Insecta; order Lepidoptera; family Hesperiidae; genus Passova; species Passova gellias. Next base: position 16,006 of record DWUN01000520.1, read on the forward strand.
GCATTGTTGTTCTTAAATTAACAAACTGAAAAAGGCGAAACTCTATTACACTCAGCCATCTAAGTACATGTAATATAATATACTATATTGGAATAAAATCGCTATAGAAAATCTATATAGAAAATCGCTATCTGTGTAATCGTTCAGTGGTACGCACATGACAGCAAGCGCTTGACGTTATTGATTGATGTGACATTTATACGTGACACGTTGACAATCGGGATTAATACACTAATAATTTAGTCGATTAAGATTTAAATAATAATATTATGATACTTGCATAGTATAGTCAAATTCCGAAATATAAACACACTAAAACTGATTACTACTATAATTATAATCAAATATGCCTCAAGTATTTCAAGTTTTAAAATGTTACAAATGCTCTGTTTTTCAAGTAAGTTCCTATCAGTATTCCGCTTGGATAAATCCAGCAGTAGATTAATAAGAGTGTAAAAAAATTGGCAGTTTGCATCTACTTATATGAATACAGATCTTCTCTAAACTGGTACTATAATAACTACACAATTTTAAAACTAAAATGTGCCATCACCTTTTACCCCTATATACTATTGCATATTGTTGTTGCCTACACACGTGTTCAAATTTACTCATGATCATTTAGGTTTTATGTACCTGTACTTCCTTCAGGATATCTATGATAAAGAAAGTATATTATATGGAATATATGACTATAGATAAAAATGCTGTACCTTTATTTACTACATAAATCAAGTAAAGATTTGAACAATTTAAATAAATGTACTGTATTAATTTGAGAGTTAGTTTTAATTTATTAGAAAACTATCTTTAAATAGAAGTTGTGTTTACATTTTATCTTTTGTTAGAAATTTATGGATATATTTCATTTTTGTCAGTTGTTTACTCAAAATATACAGGGCTAAAATCAAACTGCTTTTTATTAAAATTATTCATTCCTGTTTATAATATTAATAATAATAATAGGAAATAATATAATAATTTGTAAACCGTTTGTTGATAATATATTTTGTTTGGTAATTTTGTAGATTCATCAGACAAAAAAATCAAATAAGTTTGAATGTAAAATGTGTGGAGAAAAACAATCCATTAAAAGACATTACGGAATTGGAACAAGCAAAGATTGCAGGCTACATGTACAACAGTTAAATGGCATAAGAGGAGACATTGATATGAACTCTACTTTTCAAAGTGAGAGTGAAGAATTTGATGACAGTGGACTTATTGAACAATTGTCAGAACATAACAAAACTTCTCTTATTAATCAACCAAAAAGAAGTAAATGGTCAGCATTTATAGATGCACAAGAGGAAACTGTAGGACCAGCAGAGGGTATTGAAGAACCAATGTTTCTAGGAGATAAAGAAATACTTTTAGAGTTACCACAACAGAGAAAATGCAAAAATGTAAAAATCAAAACAAACTATTCAGCTAATTTAGGAAAAACTGTCACCATCTCGGCTGATATTTCTAACACTGAATTACAACATAATAGACTAGGTGATACAAAAAAAAGTGATCAACTCAATTCAGATATAAATTTTAAATCTTTTTCACATCGTAATCAAAGTTGTACTAATAGAAGTGTTGTTCATAACATGCCACTAATCATTGATACTAACATTTCCAATAAAGAGTCTCCACCGAGACAAGATGTAACGTCGAAAAAAAGTTCTAAATGGGCACAGTTTGTTGATGTAGAGAGTCAAAACACAGAAAATGATGATCCATTGTCAAGTTATGAATATGTGAAAACTATGTCAAAAGTGAACAATTTATATTCTCTCTGTGATGACAATGATCTTGATACTGTCTTGGATATCTAACTTGATTTAAATGTACCAATACATGTAACGCTGAAATATTGTTATTGGCTTTGCCACACATTTTATTGTTGTTTCTTTAATGTAAAACTCTAAAAAAATATGTCCTTAGTCAATTTGACAACAGAATAAAAGACAAAATCGAGTTCAAATTTTTTATTACAACCAATACACTTATTCATCACAATGGCAACAGTTTGATATCACTTTTTTAACCTCTAATATATAAAACACTGGATTCTACAATTGTTCTTACATGCATAATAATGTATATTACGAAAGTCGTTAACAATTATTACAAGAACAAATTACATCAGAAAAGATATAATATCTAAGAAAATTTGATACTGAATTTACAAATTTGAAATTTACATAATTTTCATATTTATGTCCAAATAGGGAACCTATACAAATAGCAGTTAAAAATCAGATCCACAATATGAATCATTGGGCAGTGTCAAATTCCTTGTCTTTCGATATCTACCTCTAGGAAGTTTACACTAGAAGTCGCTATCATGTCTTATGAACACGTCTACTATAAAAGGTTGAGAGGCACAGAAGAGAATAGCTCAATTAATCAAAGCAACCAAGAGTCACATCTACAATATAAGAACAGAGATAGCAAAGGTACACTTATTAGTGATTACAATAGGAAGCTCTACAAGTTCGATGTTTAAAAACTTCTTATTCTAGCTAGCATATTCATCCCTACGTGATTAATGAACAATCATTGTAACATTGATTTGTCTGTCCATTTAAAAAACTTTGCTCTCTTCTCCTTGACCGGCTCAGTATGAGCTGTAACAAGTTTAATTATTTCAAATGCTTTTTGCATTCACTTTTCAATTAATTTATTTTTAAAAAGACTAGAAGACCATCGTGTGTCGTCGACGGTGCAGCTCTCTCGCTCTCGCATAACGACGTCCATATCCGCTCCAACGCCAAGCTCTGAAACATATTTTTTGGTTCTGATATCTAGAGCCTCAAATATTCTCATTCTAGAATTATACAAGTTCAGCAGTTGGTCGATTACTAGGGTTGCTAATGCTTAAATACTTACTTGAAAATTTAAAATAAAAAAAACTATTCTTAAATATTTTTAATGGCACCTTTCATTGAATCCTTGAGGTTCTCCTCTGTACATATGTTCGTCATCATACCGTCTGCTTACATCTTCAGCACTCCCTGAAATTTAATTTAATTAACAAATTTATCCTTACCTTTATGAATTCAAATTATATGTACACAAAGGTGCTATTCACATATTATATGAAAATGCAATAATACCTGCAGAATTAGAATGTGAGAATCGCCTGCACGATGGTCCGCGACAGTTCAAAAGTTGTTGTAATTGATTATGAAAATATTCTTTTTCCATCGTCGTCAAATATTTCACTCTGTTTTGTGTTTCAAATGGATCTGCCGAAAAGTTATGAAGCCTTAAGATTTTAAAAGTTTAAATTGATAAAAGATATTTAATTAAATATATTATATAATTATATTATATTTGAATTAACCGTGATAAAATAATACAATATAACAATGAACAGTGACTTGTGCCAATTGGTATAAAAAACATTCATATGCTAAAGTAGGTATAGTACTAGGGCAACAAAAGTAAATAGGAGATTATGCGCTCACCAATTCGTAAATTATAATAAGTAATGAGCCCGGTCACAAATTCACAATACAATAGATTGTGTGTTGCATTAATGGTCCTAACGCAGTTGTATGTGTTATTAGATGCGCTCATACAAAAACAGAAAGGTCCCGCTGTCCATAGAGGTGCCGTTCGCCAATGGTCGTTGTCATGTCGGAAGCAATTCATCCGCTCTGATTCGCATAGTCTTTCTAATTCCGCCTAAAAACAAATAAGACACTTAGCCAACAACTTGTATTTATTACGAGTAAATAACATTTGTAGCCGATAACGATATCTATTAAAAACCTGGGTTCGTTTTATCAATTCGATGACAGTAAAAAAGATTGTTAATACGTATAATAGACATTTTAGGGTGAAGTTATTATTTTAATATGAACTTCGTTTTGGACAGTTGAGTTGAAAAGTAAATAAAAAGGAACATTTCTTTACCTTCTTTTTAGCTTTTCGTAGTTTTTTACGTAATCGCTGTTCTTTTAATTTTCTTCTTTCGTCCCTGGCTTTTTGAGCTGCTAACAAGTAACTATTGGCCTGACCTCTTGCTTTTCTACAAACGATTGTTAAAACAAATATGTTAAGTTGTGTTATAGATTCATTCTTATTAATGTTTTCAAATTAATTTACATACCGATTCTCCTCGCAGTAGCAAACATGTTTATCCTCATTTTCAATAAACAGAGGATGAAGCCGTCTCTGGAATACATCAACGGGCTTATCAAAAACGCCAAAATTACTCGCCTGTTCTCTATTCGCAGTTCTTTGATCATATTCAGATACGTCAAGTCTGGCTGGGCCTAAATTTCTTATTGCAGTTATAGTAGGCCTAATTGTTGTGGTATTGACTTTTGGATACGATACTGAGGACGTTTCGTGGTGAGGTTTGATTGTAGATTTATAAGTGGCTATTACTTTATCTGTAGCTTTGTTGAAGTATTGTACAGTTTGCGAATAATTAACTGGAAATTCATGTGCTGTTAGCTTTATTGTAGATTCTTCAATTGGTTTCGAAAATTCGGTAGTTATATCGTCAGATGCTGTTACCATATTCTGTAATGCAGTTTTGTCTTCAACAGGATTTTGATCGAAATTGTTTCCTTCAGTGATTATGGTCGTAATTTGAGGCTTAGGCAGTTTCGTATCTAACCTATTTGTCTCATTAATTATATCCATTTCATTGCTCATATTTAGCATAAATTTTGATGAACTTGAAATATTTCTTATCTGCATACTGAACACATCATCTTTGGTATTAGAATGAACAGTCGGTGGTACGATATACTCATTATTCTGCCTAAACCTTTTATCAATAGATGTATTGTTTTTTTGCTTTGGTTTTATTCTATGCAAACGTCCCCTTCTTGAATGATCTTTATGAATATTGTCAATAGTTTTGTTATGTAAGTTGCTATTAATGTTAGGTGGAACGGTATTTTGTATATCAACTGCCGGCTTAGATGTTTTTAGATGCCTTTTAATTTCTTTTAAATCCTCTAATTTTGTACGCAACTGTCTTATTTGATCTTCTAAACTAAGCCTGTTTGTATGCCAAGCCTTTAAATCGTTATAAATCACTTGAGAGCAATTAACGGTACCATCCTTTTCAATTTTGCACTCCAACGATGATTCGTTATTATTCAACATTGCATCATTTCTTTGTTTATGCTTGTTATGATTCCAATGTTGTGCTCTTCGTTTAATTCTCTTATGATCTATATTTTCTTTGGTACGTTCATAAGCTTCAAGAAATGCTTCAGTCTCCTTTATAAGTTTATCGACCTTATCTTTTATAGTTCTAGTTTCCACTTCATTTACGGGCTCATTATGAAAGCTTAGATGTCCAATGCTAGGGTTTTCTTTAAGTATGTCGTCGACGCCATTACTGTCATTATATACGTCATTGGTCGACCTTCTGCTTCTGGTAGTGTTTTCTTTTAGAAGATCACCAGGTCTTCTTGCTATAGTACCGTCTGTTTCTAGTCTTGTGTAAACAAGGCCGCTTGGTGTGAAACAGGCACACTTCTTTGTGCTCATTTTTGGTTGGGGTATGTTTATGACAGGCTAAAAAATATTATTTTCAATTATTTATTTCAATGTTCATTGAGGGAAATCTTCTTTAATTGTAAAAATAATATTTACCTCATATTTGCATTTATGCCTCCTCCATCTGCCATTAACAAGAACACATTTCCACTTTCGTCCAATGGAGCATGGAGCTCGCAGCTCAGCTTTAGAACATTCGGCTGCCAGACGAGCTGCTTTTCCGCTCAAGGTGGTCTCTATTACTTCTAAAATAAACGACATTCAAATATTAATCTGCAATTACTACTAATAACAGATGTAGGTTTTACATATATCTCTTTATAATTTTTTTGCGTACCCGAAGGTGTAAGAGAATTTGGCTGATTGTTTGTATAGGTTTCTTCATCAAGAGCCTTTTCTAGTTTCTCTTCTAATATCGGATTGTGACTTTCATTAGTCAAGAGTGGCTCTGACGATTTCTTCGTCGCTTCGCTAGCTTCAAGACTATCC
>DWUN01000521.1:0-21996 GCA_018249975.1 Passova gellias
GTTACTAGCGGGCTGTTACTTATTAAAAATTGTCACCGATAAGTTACAAGTCTATTTGTACATTTTGCATGTATTCGCATAAAGTTTGAGGAACTGCTTGTATATATTGTTTTCTGATAAATTTGTCTTTGTTCAATAGATTATAATTCGGTCTGAACTAGAGTTGGAAACAAGCATAATGGCAACAGATGTGGGAACATATCCTAAATTGAACTTCAGTGTTCAATGCATCATTGTTATAGCATTGTTTGTGCACCCTTCAGTTTGGGATTATTCCCAACGCACTGCTAGCTTCTTCTATAACAGCTATCCTGTTCACATCACAATATATTATATATTTAAGTAATATTTATTGCCGAAGTAGTGCTCCGGTACTTGGCTCAAGTTAAATGTAGTGTAAACAGGTAGCTATCGTCGCACAGTGCGCCACTAAATCTCCTGTCACAGTACTGTGATCCCGTTTACTGTATCAATACTAGGAATATGGTTGTGTGTATTGTAATTTGCGAAGAACATAGGTAACGAATAGGCAGCTGTTTCCTACATATTATTAAAAATAATGGTGTATTTGCAAATTGATAAAAAAATTACTTCTATCTTCTGCTGATTAATGGCATTGTAAATTACAGTTTGAGATAAATTGTAGTTTACTTTATAATGTGATCAGTATCATATAATTATGTACGTATAATTACTTACATGAATTGTTGCAACATCCAAATAAATTGTATCGTAAGTATAGACATATTACACAGTTTGTTTAATATCCACCAACGAGAGTACGTCGCTAAAACTTTTAAAAAAACGCTATTTACGACTCTCGTCCAGATAGTCGTGTTCGTCCGTCTCGGCTTAACCGCCAATTAATTAAGTTTTGCAAGAGCCCAGTCACCCTATCCGCCAAGATAGCCCAACCATGACCGCGCACTTTTAATTTTCTGATGTCACGAGTTATAGCGATAACGCCCTTCCCCTTTTAGGTCCACGATCGTCTGTCTCACTGCTTACTAAGCGATTAAAAATAATACTGTTATTAATATTAAAGTGCAACTGTACTGCACTTACAGCACGCTATGCGTAGAATAAAAAAGACTCATTGTCCTTACCGTGGACTAATAACTAGTCCGCTTGTAGTAGAATTAAATAAACATGAAGACAGACAATTCAGTTGATACCATCCATCTATCTGATACTTTTACAGGTTGTCAAAACATTAGATGATTGAGATCACTTACGTAAATGGCTGGCTATAATTATCCTCTTTGTGCAGAATCTTATTTATTAAAAGTGTTAAATTTTTTATTTTCGCTTAATGTCTGCAATGTATTCGTTCATAGTAAAACAAGTTAATGAGAAAAGTATGCGATGAATGAGCTTCTTATTAAAAGTGTGGAAAAGTTTCATCAGCAAGAGAAATTTCCGGATAATTCTGTAATGAAAATGTAAAGCAATTAAGAAACAATATTCAAGTAAAACTTATAACATTTTGTTATTTAACGAGCGTTCGTAACAAGCTTATTAACATACTCGTGTATTGGACTTCATATAGAGGGTAAATAGAGGGTCCCCACCTAAATGCTAATAGTAAAAACTTTGGAGAAATTACACTTGCATTCACGTTCTTGCGTGAATCCAATGTATTCGTGACAACAACAATTAGTCTCTTTCACACATATAAACTTTTTTCTTTCTGGTGACCAGAAATAGTGTCTCAATTCACGTTATAAGCGGTATATTTTGCGGTAATAAAAACCCTAACACCAAACTTACTGTGTAAAATCCAATAATGATAGCATATACCCGCCTGCTACTGACTGTCACTGCGCAAGTTCCACTTTAAATGCCCGGCTAATTGTGTTAAAACTGCACCGCAGTTTAAACGAACTAACTGCTAGTCTGTATCTAATACGTGGTAGTATAGCGTAATGTATTTAGCCGGGTAAGTATCGGAACGGTCTCGGCGGTCCGGGCGGCGCGGTCATTCGGCGAGGCTGCCATTGACAGGTAATCGATGTGGTTTGCTAGTTTATTTGGCTATCGGTTCAGTTTTCGACATGTGTATCTACTCGATATAATCGATACCGACCCCCAACCGATATGATTGTGAATCAGAGCGTAAGTTGCCCGGTACACAATTTAATATTTCATATTTTTCCACGGCCTTCGTAAATATTTTGTGTTATAATTTGTTTTTTTGTTGTGACAATTTTAAGCACACGAGTTTTATTCAAATTGAATGTATAGATATGCGTGTTTTATATTGATATATTTACTACTGTGAGCTGTGTAAAGAACATTTGAATATTACCTCATATTAGTCATACACCTATGCACCCGTGTGATTGCTTCGTACCTGGACGTGTCCGTGTTTTGTTCCGTGAAAAGTAATATGCTACTGCGTCTATGCGCATGTCTATGCGTCTTCCTCTATACTGCGTCTATGTTGTTTTCGCAATTGAGTTCTGTAAATTTATTTCGGCTATAGGTATTGGTACAAAGACTATATTTACCGTACTTATATACTTACATAATTATATTGTTCAGTCGAGATCATCAGAATTACTGAGTCACAGTGTTGGCACAAGTTCCATTGTAACTGATAGGAAGTTTCACACGAGACAAGTTCTATGCGACCTATTTACGGCACTGCTTTGTCTAGCCTTTACCTGTTCATTTCATTTAGTTTGATTTAATTTGGTATCAAAAGCATATGCCCAAACGGTATCTATATAAGAGAAGTTTGATTATACCTATCTTAAATAAAAAGCAGTACGCCAATGATGTATTGAAAGAACCTCGCCATTAAGAAAGAATGTATATTAGATAATAATAGTAGTCACTTCATAGAAGTAATATTTAAAAAGCCAAGAAATAACTATATAACTGCGAAAATATTTTAAAGGAAATATGCGTAGGATGTTTGGAAAATGCAGCATAATGGTAAACGGCTGTAAACATCTTAAAATGTTATAATCGTCAAGAAATCCTAAAGTATGTGTTAGGTTTTCTTCGGACGGTTGTTTTCTTAAACCAGCTAAAATCTTAGAGATCCCTTGTTTAGTTAAATGATATTGGGAAGCACATTGCAAAAATACATAATATAGCAACTTGCATATTTGTGATACAATTCGTTTATAACAGCTATAAGACAGAAATAAACCTGTGGTTCATATAATATTTAAGTTCATAATTACATTTAATACCAGGTCAAACAAACATAGCTTCTGTGCTGTCATAGAAAATAGATTAATGGTAAATTTAGAGGCTGTGGCTGGTTCTGCTGAGTGTGTAGTTCCGAATGAAGACGTGCTTCCCAGCGGTCCTGAAACTTATAACTACTTGATTGGGTCTATTGTTGACGCTTAATAGTCCGTATTGAGAGTGCTAACTTATGATTACTTCGAAGATATTGACCGATGTCTAAGAGGCCTTTTATACAGAACAAATTTTAAGGAGTTATTATTAAGAATTACTTCAGATAACATATTGATACGTAGTTGATCGTGATGGGTTCTTAAATGCATAAATTTGGTGTAGTAGGTATAATGGGGACCCCCGAATACTATTTAATGATTAATAGTAATTATAGTGTAATGAAACTTCAAAGCAAGCAACGCACTTGTAGCTCCTCTGGTGTTACAAATCTATAGACGACGGTGAACACTTACCATCAGGTGACCATCTACCTGTATGTTTTTTTACAATTAAAAAAAAGTCACAATCGTGACTTCACATGAAAAGATAACATATGGAAAATTTGAAGAGCTGCAGTGGTATACATTATATGAATTGCAGCTACGTATATTCGACCGACAAAACTACTCGAAAGTGTATGAACGTGCCTCCCAGAAATCATAGAAGTTGGAACCGCGTGATTGCGTATTGTGAGCTCTAAATAGTAAATCGTGAAGCTCAACGAACAGATCTCGTTCTAACTTTAAGTTATTTTGTTGTTCTATTAAATTAGTTTACGATAACAAAATAATAACTTGAACTTTGTTTATCTCATAATATTTCATCAAGCATAAAATTCTTGAAGTAAAATTTGCTAGGAATTATTTCTTTATTGTTTTAGTACACAAAATTATTTATACTAATACCTTCATCTCAAACAAGTTTAGTACAAACTTTAGAAATACTTATCTTATTAAAAGAAGATGGAATAACATTCTTTTAGGGAACTTTTAACACGAACAGCAAGTCAAATTTTAATGACTCGAATAACCCAGAAATGTTGTAGGGATTATTAATTTTAAAATTCTAATGACGTCCTCCACTCAGACTAATATCTCAGTTGAATGGACCTCAATCAAACCAAGCAACCAACCTTGCATAAATCTTTGCCTCTTTAATGTTAATCTCCTAGTTTTGAATCTTAAATTAGGAATGAATTTATTTTATGCGGTTAAAATTCTTTTTTATGTAGATTTCATTTTACGCGCGTCAGAAAATAAAATTACATAAAAGTAATGAACGATAGGTATTTTGAATATCTTATAATAAGAAATTAAAACGTATATATTATTGATGATTGTAGGGTCATAATTCTTCGTTCAACTAAAAATATTTGGTGAAAGAAGTATGAGACAAAGAGTGTTTATATATTTGACAACTACTTATTTACATATTATGTACAACAACTAAGTAGATACTACAAACTATATATGAACAAGCGGCGGTTGAATTGTCGTGTCATAAATTTAACGGTTGCAATTTATTGACCACAAATGCGATCTTTTGCAAAATAATCAGTATTACAAAAAGCAAACATGAATTTTTATAATAGTAACACGTAATAAAACATTTACTGAATAACGTAATGAGAAGAAAATAATTATTTACGTACAATCTGAAAGAAATAAACAAAGCATTACCAGAAAAGAAACATAATAATGACCTAATCATTAGGGAAAAAATTGGGTTTTGGGAACAATTTGGGTAATTGTCTAACGAGTTAAAGGCTACATATTTCTCTGCTTTATTTTATTAAACTTGAAATTAAATTTATACTAAAACTAACTTTTTTTAATTAATTCGATCTACGTTCGGCGGACAATGACTAGTAAAATCCGGTTAGCAAGAAAGTAATTGCCATTTGCCCGGGTAGACAGCATTATGTTTAATTATTATTATCATTATCACTGCTGCCATCCTTGTACTTTTAACGGGGTGTGCTCTTAAATTAAGAGGATTTAAAGCCACAGGCTCCTTGGCTTAACGCGGTTATTTACACACAGAGCTGTTCATAGTCAACAAATTAAGGTAGAGGAACCAATCAAAAAGTACAGTGTTAAATTGAATTTTTTTCAAAAAGAATCAGCACACCAAACGTGGCCTCATACGTCATTTTCAACACTTACTACATTATTGAAACTTCTTTGGGAAGTGATGTCTCATCTATCTTACGCCTATCTTGCAATACTGGATAACTTTTTATGTTGAAGTGATCTATTTTTTTTTTTAATCAATAAAATCAATAGTAACTATGATCTCAAATTGATCGAGCTTCTACTAATAAGGAACCAAATAAATGTTTGATGTTGTAAGAATCGCGATGTTCCAAAAGAACGATAATAAATAAAATATAATCGAACAAAACAGAATCTTGGAGTGATTAAAATATATTTTGTACAAAAAAATCGAGTTTTATTGGACAAAAAAAACTAAATTACTTTCTTGCCAACTTATTACAAGTATTGTCCATTCATTACTCCTTATCCCCGCCGTAAATGTCTGACAGCTTTTGTCTTCATATTGGTAATTTGAGCGAGATTTGGGATGGATCCAAAGAGACAATGGCTAGCTTTTACGAAAATGACTGCGGAGCCATCCCCTATACACGAAGCCTGGATCTCAATACAACGCCAATAGCGCTTATAACCATCTATGTATCTATACAGAATGGACGCTTCTATGTTTGTTTGGATGTACATGCGTTCGTTATTATTGTTGTTGCAAATATATGGTAGGTACTGATTCCGTCTCTTCCGTTCTTGGGGACGTGAAATCAATCGTTTCTATTTCTGCGTTCTTGGACTTAGAACCATAGATAAAAAATATAATCAGACAGATTTTATGGTGCACATAATACATATAATTAAATGTGTATCGAAACTGTGATAAACGAATGTTACTGTTGGTTTTTACATAAATGTATACCGTAACACACATAACACTCTTACATTACGTTGGGTACGTCGCCGTTGAAGGTTCTTTAAAATATTGGCGTACTACTTCAAGAATCTACTTCGTCGTGCTTTAAGTGCGGTACAAACTGTTTGTACGCTAGAAAATGTAAGTTGCTTTATTGTTATAACACTGGATCTACTGGTATCTTGAAAATTTTACGAAGATTTACTCAACTGCATGAATTATAAATACATTTTTTTAATTCAATAGCAAAGACGCAAGGTCGCAACTTCTATGAATTATCGAGGAATATAGCACTGGATATTTTTCAATTTAATGGAAAGAGCATTTGACAATAATGCTTCTAAAATCATCTGTAGAGTGGATCAGTACGCACAAGCCAAGAACCATGCTCTGCGAGTGGCACTTGGCTTTGTCGAGCTGTGGACATAACGGTGAGATAATACCTCTCTGGACGAGGATTATGGCACAACGTGCCGCTTATCGTCGCATCCTTGCTACCCTCGAGCTGCTTTGACATTTGTAGACCTTGTAGATTTTGTAGCTTTTTAAAATATCAACAGTGACATTAAATATAATCTAGGAGGTTTACCGTATTCACAATTCATACTCTTTTGACAAAGAAACCTGTCTTGCCAGCCCTATTTAACATTGTCAATAAAATATTATAATAAGTTATTAAAACAGTGAAACATATTGTCGCCTCTATTTGTGAATAATATTAATACGACCAGAGTTTGAATACTGAAACTGTGCTGATGTAAGACAGTTGAACCAAAAACGACCCTATTCAAATTTGTCTTTAGTGGCAGTGATTTACAAACGAGGACATCCAAATTTATTGTCAGCGACAGTGATGTATCTCTGACTGACCTAAGGAAAGACCCATACCAATTTAAAACTAGACATAAGTACAAGTATCATTGTTTTCTAAAACAAAGTGGAGACACTACTTATACTTGCAACTCTTTAAGGTCAGATTACTTTTCGAAACTTTACGATATTAAACGCTGAAATTAATGTTAAGATTACTGTTAAAGTATTTAGGAAACCACAAACCGCAAAAGGTTGATAATACTGCACGAGTGTCAGTGCATTAGAAGCGCGCGAGTGCGTTAATGCCCCTCGGAGCGGATTACTTGGTGAAGCGGCCGCGCTTAGCGTCTCCCGGCTGGAAACGGCGATCTGTTTGCAGACGCGACAATGCTATCAAGTGGATGCCACTGTTGCGAAATGAAAGCGCGAATTGTAATTAAAATTAAATTTCCGTCATAATAAGTATAATCATTTATCTCATCACACTCGCTCCTCATAAAAATGTGTTTTTGAATCACTTAAGTTAATAAATGATAAAAAATATAATTAATTTCAAATTTAAAAACTGTATTTTTAAGGTTACGGTGAGGACAAGATACCATTAATATCGAAAGTATTTTATTTAAAACAACTCTTGTAGGTATATTTGGAAATTACAAAGTTGGTACTGCCTCTACTACACCCCTGCGCAACGCGCTACAAATAACAGTCTAATAAAGAGACCTAAGTAATAGGGTAAAGGTGAATAACTTTTAAATAAATTTAACGCGTCCTATTTAAAATAAAGTAATTTTAGGGCACCAACTTTAAAAATATTCCCTCGATCCCCTCTGGGCAGTTGTCTAACTTGGGTTGACACTTGAACGAAGTTGCACAGAAACTTTTTATTTCCCCACTTTTATTGGCTCCGCCGCAGAAAGTTTGTAGAGTGGCAATGGCAACAGCCGAGTTATTGATTTAAAAAGGAAACTTTTTGTTTGTTACTGTCACTGCAAGCATGGCGGTTTGAATCCGTAATGACTACAAGTTCTCATAAATCATGGAGCCCAGGCGTAAATTGCTTAATTTCGCGGAATGCGAAATTTTGTATCCTGGCAAAACTTTTTTTAATTTCAAGACATATTATAAAGATGTCCTTAATTTCAGATGTACATTTTAGTTCAATATTTTCACAAAAAGGTATCAATTGGATAAAAAAGTGATAGGCCCCTGCCAGCGCCGGACACCTTTATCCACTCTTAGATAGAGAAATAAGCTCTTGGCAAAATAATACCGAAACAGTATAAAATATGTGTTATTGAAATTGACGCTGTTCGATATTTTTGTATTACCGATACACAAGCATACGTCGTAATTAAGTTATAAATAACTTTCAACGTAGGCAGAGTAGGCAACCTTAAAATGGTTTTCATTGCGATAATACTTAAATAATTTAGTAGCCGGGGGAACACACACCACACGTACCTTACCTATCTTAAACTAAATTACTTTCTATTCAACTCAGAACCAAGTAAAAGCGTCGAAGGACTTAATCTTAAATGACTTTATCCCCTGGACATTCAAGTAACAAACGGGACACAGACAGAAAAACAACAAGCGTTGCATTTAATCAACGTAAAAGAGCAGACATCGGAGTAAAACCTAATGTTTAGCTGGCCATTTCTAATAGCTAGGGGGATGTCGCCAGACAGGCTTAAAGAGGCGGTCATGAACGCCTGCAGCTATTTGCAACGTTGAAGGGCTCTTATGTACATACGCTTTTTATACTTGTCTCCTTTATTTATCTGCCACCGTCCACAGCTAATGTTATATCGAAACAGCATACAAACAAGGATCAGTAACATTGGCAATCCCAGATTTTGTAGGTCATATATCACTTTAAATGAAATTGTTTGAACAAAAATTTCGTTTAATTTCCTTATAAAAAATATCGAATAAGGTAACAAATAACGGGTTACGATAACACGTAATACAGACGTGAGTTTAAAATATTTCATTTTATCGCTGAGGGTAAATTCGGTCGGGCAGAGCCGGCGACTGCTATACATAACTGAACGCACTATGCAATAACTGAATCCTTTGAAATTATTTTCATTCAAGTTTCAATATTATTAATAATCCGTATGCACAGTTATTACAGTATTAGATAAAAAGCCCTCAATAGAGGCCATTGCTCAACAGTGGGATAGAATATAAGATAGTAAAAAAAATCTTAGTTGCGATTCTTCTGTACCTATACCCTAATTCTGCCTATTAGAGATTCCAGATACACACACATTGACGACAGCCAATATTTTTAGCTGTGTCCGTTTACATGAGTCCTCATAAAAAAAATATGTATAGATCTAATAATAAATCATTAGATAAAAAAACAAAATTAACCGTATACGCGTAGGAAACTGGATGATTTTGTTCAATGACAACATTATGACGCATATATAACAGCTCAATTTCCATAAGCCAAGATTAGGACGAATCGATTCGTCTTATGCTATGTTATGTGTGGATTCGTGATTGCATGCTGAACGTACATATAATAAATGTACTGCTACTTTGGGAACTTAAACTTATTAAGCAAACGTTTTTTCTTCTAGTTCTATCATTAGATTATAGTAAAGTAACTAGAGCAACCACAGCACAGGCATTCTACTCTTTAGTAATTATTGTATACCTTAGTAATCAGCGTCTTATCACTAAGCAGAATGACGTTCCATTCCACTTGAGGTCAGGCACAAAGCGAATATATGTACTACATATGTAAGTGTAGAAGTCCATAATCGAGGAGTGGAGAGTGCCAAATAGGCGTTATTTGGCACTCGGTGCTTTCTGCCTATCCCGTTAGAGACCTGGCGTGATGGTATAATAATAATAAAAAATCTACACAATGACATTGTGCTACGGTCCATATTACATAGTAAATTAAGTGTACACAAATAAATTTCTTCTTGTAAATCAAGTAAAATTTCGTTTGATACCTACTCATGACCTTATTAATCAATTTCGATCACGAAGGATTGGCCATACTGAATGACACAGATATGCATGGTGATGACGGTTAGGGCTCACACAATCTCTGTAAGCTCAGATTAGGTCCCATCAACCCAGCTTTATTGCTACTCGTATACTATGCCATACCATTTCAATATTGGCGATTAAAATTAATGTATTTGGATAGTTTCCGTTTAATCATTCACGGTATATACTTCTGTGTGAGAAATTAATGTCCGCCATAATATAACTTTTAAATCATCACTTGCAATTATTACGATAAGAGCGTAAAAAGACATTCTCACCAGAGATTCACTGAGGACTCATTATATGTGTGTTATGCATATAAGAAAATAATTAATAAATAGGAAATCTATTCACATTCAAATCTATCACATGTTTTTGATTTGTTTATAATATACAACACCACAATCCATAAACATGGATAGTGGATTATAAAGACGTAACCGTAACTAAACCATTCGCACGATATTGTAAGCTGAGATTACGTCGGATTGAGTCAATTCGATTTCTGTATGCTGCTAGCAGTCTCATGTTTCGGGTCTATATCAATATTTTCTGAAATGTAAAATGAAAGAAAGATTTGCTATATTCGTAATATTCATATGCATGTACATACCTGTTGATGTCATTATCACCGTAAAACGATGGAGTCATGACATCATAGCTACAGCACGAAAAGAGTGGACCAAGCTAGCCAAAAACAGAGAAAAGTGGAACAAGCTGGAGGAGACCTATACCCAAACTGGGGTTCCCGTCTAAAGAAAGTTTCCGAATGAATCAACATAACAAATAAAATACAAATTAACGTAAAATTTTATTACTATATTAGATATTATATAAAAATGTTAAACTTACTATAGATGAAGGAAAATAAGAATAGTTTTATTATTATTATTATTACATACCTGTTAATGTTCCATTGTTTTAATATTAATTTTCCAATATGATATCAGTTTTAACACAGCAAAACACTAGCTAGATACGTAATTATAACAATACCTAAATAGGATTAGATAATTACGCTCCAAGACGTAAACAACTAGAAACTCTCGAGACGGCGTTATATCATTACCTACAGCTACCGTTTCACATTCAGACAACAGCTGAATTTATGAGATAAGCGCGTATACCTAAATAATTAGCATTGAAATTGTGGCTGTCATAATACACTTTTCATTATCTGCAGGTCATTGTTGCGTTTAGAATTAGTGGTTAAGTTCAGCCACTGCGAATGTAGCGAAACATAGTTATTTTGAAAAGGCTTGCACTGAGCGCCCGGGGGCGTTCGCTTGGCGGAATATAATAATAGTCGTCGGGGTACCGAGGAATATCATCTCGGTACATTGTGAGGCACAGGATGCTCATTAGATGACGCCCGGGGCCGCCTCGCGCTCTCCTACCTTATGCTTCGCTCTTCTGCTCTGCAGCAAATTAGTTTTATTATACGTCACCTTCAATAGTCGTTTACTTGGCCAGTTAAATGACCAACTAAATATACAGTACCGGTTATAGCTATGGAGTTAACGACTCATTTATTAAGGTACAGTGTCTGGAAAAGCTTACATAGTATTCAAATACCCCTTTGCTAAGCGACGTAACCTTAACCTTCCTCACCCAGACCTATCTTCAAAACAAATACATAAATATACAAAAATACGTAGGTACACACATATTATTATACCTCTATTGTTTGGTACTTGTCGTAACCTTAATGCTTAATGTGGCGAAAATATGGGCTCCCCAGTTTAATCTAAATTTTGAATTTATCCTAGTTCAAACCACTGAAATAAGTCAGTTGAATAATATAGTAGTGAGCTTCTGAAGCCGATGTAATATTTTAATCTTATCATTCGAGTAAGTTTCGTGTTTCGCGAAGAAAGTTTGATCCGCGGTTCAACTTTCAAGAAGAGCGACTGGCTCAAAACTTTGGGGCACTGTGACTTTCCTTTAACCCCTAATGGTGAGAAGGCCACTCGTGCTATTTATCTATTAAAACCTCCATGTGTCTATTTCACTTAAAATGTTTTTGCTCATTACATTACGTAAACGACAAAGCGGGAAATCGGATATTACATTATATTAACATAATGAATATTTTCATCAAATGCATATCTTAACTGGTATGTATACTCGTATTCACGTTTGTTGTGATCATTCATTATTAGTATATCACTAGGGAGAAATATTCAGTGGAATAATTATCAAAATTATCATTATAGGTACCTAACGAAACGAAATTTCATAGGTATCAAACAAAGAAGATATAGTACACTTTCCAATTACAGAAATATTTCATCGATGTTACAGATTTTCGTTTAGGGGCAACGATTTGTTTTCAAAATGTTCACAAGTAATAACAATTACTTGCAGCGTTGTGCAAAAGTTATCTTTTGTTCCGTAGCTGACTGAGCAAACTCCGAAGTTAAGAAGCCTTGTTTGGAAGCCTTTGGTATTTGTTAAGCTCGTGTTTGCTTTCAGATAATTACTATTTTTTTAATACTGTAAAGTTGATTTATTTGAAAACCAACTCTTGTACACTTAAGTTGTACAGGGTAGATAATTTTTCTTCAAAATTCACCTACACAATACATATCCGAAATAGCCCGAGACTAAAGACAAAGCCGAACAGCGATGACTAAACATGTATGACCTTCATTGAGTGTATGTATAGACCTGCTTATAAGGAATAAGGCAATTTGAATTTGAAGACACGACATAGTGTACACGGGCAGCAGTATACGACGACGACGTGGAATGTAGTAATATCTCGAACTTTATTTGTATTAAAATTTTAATCGATTTAGCAACGAGTTGTACGTGTTCGTTATCGAGTTTGAAACAAAATTGAAATTGGGCATTCTGTTAATTTCATTTATAAATATGAAATTTGTTGACTTTAGTATAGGTACCTAATTAAAGTTTCTATTTCGAGGGATAATATTTTACAGCTTTGCAAATTAAATGTTTTTAAAAGTTTTCAAACGTCAATTTCATTGAAAATGATGGCAGACTATAAACTTAAAAGCTTAGTAATCTTGGAACGCGGTTTCTTGACTCATTTGAGGTAATGAGACCATAACTCGAGTCTCGTCTGGAGCCGCGTAATCCTGATGCTCACGAAACTCAGATCGAGACAGAATGGAAACACGATTAGTTGGGCTTGTTTAGTTTCACTGGAGCCCCCTAATCCTGCATTACGGAGAGATAGCACGATTTCTTCACGTCCGTGGCTGATAACTCCTGAACTGTGCAACAGTGGAATCGGTTAATCTATAAGCCGCAAGATTCGCGCGATACGGATCTAAGTCCGGTGTTGTCTATCTTACTTAGGACAGATGGGAGAGGGTTAATGACCCGGAAATCATTCGGGTTAAATTCCGCCGGGCTCGGATTGAAAGATAAGGGGTTACAGATTTGTTGGTGTCAGTTTCTGTGGCTGTTTTATCTGAACACTGTTGGGTCGGACCGCACTGTAAACGAAACAAGCCCTAGGGTAAGTATCGCCATCTGTCATGACTGTGACCCTATTGAGTATTTTATTTAATCATGCAACCGGTAATTAAATAAATAAATTTGAAGCTGTAACAATGTTGTAGAGTTTTAAATAATTTTAATTCAATTTCTGAGAATATTTTGAACCTATTATTTCATTACTAACTATTCAATTTCTTAGATTCACAAAATAACTTTCATTAGTGTGAAATCGAATCAAGACTCCTAAAAATCAAATTCTAAGTATCAATACGACTACTACAACTTTGTCTGTTTAATGCGTATCACAACTCAGTTATAATAATAATATTTAATAATAATATATCAGATAAACTATATACATATATACATTTTTAAATACATATTATGTAGGTACATTATTTGGACAGTTTTAGATTAACACTGACCCAGCGCGGAGTGATACCTGCTCATCGCAAATTGAACAGAACGCGGAAATCGAACTGACGACCCGCCTTTCAGTAATCAGGGTCACTAACAACTAGACCAACTGACCAGTTAATTATACAATACGATGTGTATTACAGTTTGATTAAACTCCTAGGAAAAGCAATAGTTACGAACCCCTGCGAACATGTGAATCAAACCTCATCTGCCTAACCCCATAAAAAGGTTACGAAACACCTTGACAGATAGACCCCCAACCGCAAGCGTTTCTTGATAATTGACACGCGGGAAATTACATGTCGCGCCGCAGACAGTTGTTGATGACGTCACGACACTTGATTATAAACGATTTATTCCGCAAATGACGCGCCCGCTTTCGGAGGCTGAGGCTGATAAGAGCTGTGTGAAATATAGATAGATGATATTAGATAATGTAATAGGCATCTAAAGGCCGTTACGTTACTTGAACTTTTGATAATATAGATTCAATTTAAAATACTTTAGGTACGTTAGTACAGAGATAAAAAAACTTCTTCGCAACGGACCTGCCGATCTTGACTGATGAAACTCCCTGTAGAAATGCAAATTAATAATAACATAATGTAGCATGTCCCTACAATAATATACAACTTGTTAGTACCAAAGTTATCAACACAAGCCTTAAAACTGGGTATTCCTATCGCACGTCGATTGCGAGGGTTACTTGATAATTGACAAGTGGAAAATTACATTTCTCCCCCGGACAGTTGACAATGGTCACAAAACTTTGCTGCTAGATCAGACTCAGAGGTTGAATCTAAAAAACCCGATAAAAGAAGATTGTTGATATTAGGTGTAGTTATAGATAGATGACAGAGCGCAATAAAGCAGACAAGTAAGTCGAACTGCTTGACATTTATACGGCCTTTTACTGTCAGCCAGTAAGTAAAATAGAGGTGAAATTTTAAGCGTTATTACTCTGGTTAATACATCTAAAACGACATACAGCATATAACACCAACAGCCTTTAATAAAAGTACGATAGCACGATAGGTTTTATTAATAGCAAACTGGCTTGTGAATATCAATTGTTAAATGAAACCACGCTAAATTATATCACTATATCGCTTCGTTTTTGCGACTTAATTCATTAAATATGCAAAGCTCAGTAGACAACAAGCAATCTTGTAATAATATCTACTTAATTTAACGATTTATCATGTACCTAAATTAATGACACCATTAAAATAACATTGATGTAGTACGAGTATTTTTGACTATTTGTATGTTATATCATATTGATTAAAAATACCTACTAAATCTATGCTAATATTTCCAGAAGTATTTTGCTCGCAATTGTAATATGATTCCGCGGCTCTAAATGTTATAAATTCTTTGAGAGAATCTTTTAAATCTTTTGATTAAATGGATAACTGTAAAGTACCTATGTTAAAAGTTTTACAGTGTTAAAGGTCAAATAACTAGTCCTTAGCAGTACAATTGTTATATGATGTGGTTTACAAATCTTTAAAACAATTGTGAACCCCGGAAGCTTCCTTTTAGTCACATTTTTCAATTCACAAAAGATACTGTAGCTGTATTCCGGTCCGTGGTACTGGGAAGCAGATTAATCAGACATAGTTGTCTCGAACTTAGTCGACATGATAATAATTTTGCTACAATTGGAATAGCACCTATTAGACTGTAATTCTTGCCTATATACACTGATAATGCATAGCCTCAGACAATAGGGCTCCCAAGATTTACTGCAAAAGGATAAACCAACATTGTACCGGAAATAAACCGTGACATTGAAGATAAGTTATACCTAATGATAACATTTACCCTATTTACTAGTTCATCACCCTTGTCTTGTGACGTAAAATTATTTATTGGAATTGATAAAATATTGAAAAAAAAGTATTAACGTGAACCAAGTAGTGAACCCACCTTACAAAACAAAGCATATACAATGAAGTAGCTGCGTAATAATTAGACATTGATTTTTTTTATCACCGTACATTATGTAGACCTACATACGTAAGTAAACCTGCTTACTTAAAAATAGCTTGTATCTGCAACATGTTAGAAAACCTTACTATAACATAATTAGATCTATGGTAGAAAATCCTGTTCCATAACACCAGTATATTTAACAATATGACATCTTCATTCTAGCGGAGCGGAGTTAAGTCGGAACTTAATTTAACTGGACTGTTCTGTGGCCTTTACGGAAGTTTTAGAAAAGCTGTGTCTAATGGACGAACGAAATCGCTTGAAACTAACTTAACAATATGTGTGTAGTTGTGGAATTGTATAATTGTACTAATACTAGGTATGCATAGCGAAAACTATCTGGTTGCCCATATACAAAGCAGTTTACTGATATTTAAGAGGCTGAAGGTATTAAGCAGTATTTATACTTTCAAGGTAATTCTACAAACGAAATAGACAAGGCCACGCCTATGTTGTGTTTCACAGCTCGATATGAAGATTTCGTGTCTAATATCTCAAATTTAATCTATATCAAGTAGGTTTATTTAATTAAGTGGTTAATATATTTTTCTAGTCATAGTCATAACTACGAAATAGGTTTCGTGGTGATAGATTCCGTGATGGTATGTTTGTTTATTTTGTTTGTTTGACTATGAATACCATTAGTAGACGTGATAGTGAGCCTGGTACAATGTAGGTACCTACGTTAAAGCGTCGTAACGCGTATTTCACCCAATCCTTGTTTTTCCGCATATATATCGTACCTACTATTATAATATTGCTAGTAGAAATCGACAAAGAAATATTACTAATGGAGGAATTTCATAATCGGTAAGTACGAATTCAAGATTTCTATAAAATCTTAAATATTTCTAATCTATTAAAAAAAATTGCAAAAATCCGCTTTTGTTTTTTTGAACTTCACCACTGTGGCGTCTATTATTTTATTTTTCATGGCAATTAAGTACTTCTATAATTATTATTTGACATTGGCCTCCAAGTATTTTTTTTTATATTTACGCAGATTACCCCTGGCGAGATGGCCAGAGAGATTTTCTTTTATTTATTTCTTTTTTGTTCTTTTTGCTTTTATTTTTGGTTCTTTACTATTTACTTAAAATGTACTTATTCTGGTACTTATGATTTTATCTACTTATGTTCGGACATTTTATTCTTTCTTATCTTATCTTATTTTATTTATACTGTTTAATATGTACCTATGTATGGCAGTATATTTAAATAATATACAATGGCCTCCAAGTATTAACTCCTGCCATATAAGAAAACGCCAGCAATGTATCTACGTATTGTACGTTTATCGACCTGTTTGGTCGTGAGTAGCAGGGCTAGGCGGCAGCTGGTTGAGTCGGCAGAGTTAATCCCGCGCGGCATAACCATACTCTTACGCCATTGGTTCATTTTCATTTAAGTACTTGACCATTGGTTCCCGCTTTGAGTCTACTTATAAGCGTGATTCGCGAGTCTACTCATGCCAAAAATTATCTTCTCTACCAACATTCGACGCCTTTTTACTTAGCGCGATGAACTATATATGAGTACTATTGTATTATTTTCCTCTCAGTGTGTACTATTACTATTAGCAACATTATATAAACGTCAAAAATATTGGTGTTATAATTAAAATTGATTGTACAATTAACTTCAAATGATTATTTGATTATTTCCAATTGTTCTATACGATTGCAATAAAGTTCTTTTTACGGTTTTACGATTTCATATTATTCGTACTATGACAGAAACATATAGAGACATCACTATGCGACGCGCCGATCTATCTGTCACATCGTACTTTCATTTTTGAATACAGGAAAACATTAAATTTTGCAACAAATCACGACATTATAGTAAGTTTTCTGCTCATCTGATATTTACGTTTGATATCATTTTTTTAGGTTCAACAAATAATAGTGAATATTCTTTCAGATGCTACGTAAAAGTGTTTAGAGATGGACCAACAATTTTCATTGTCTTGGAATAATTTTCATGGAAATTTAAGTAAAGGTTTTGCCGGTCTACTTGGAAACGGGGAATTCGTCGATGTGACTATTGCAGTCGAAGGTCATTTGCTACAAGCGCATAAAGTTATACTGTCAATATGTTCTCCTTATTTCAAGAAAATGTTTCAAATGAATCCATGTCAACATCCTATAAGTAAGTATATCAATAAACAATGAATATGAACAAGAATTCATTAGAGTAATACTACTAATGTAATCTGTTGTCTGAAATCGATAGACAACGCACTTGGCAACTACTGACACTAAAAAACTACTGTAGATATCACAGTTACAGATGGTTGAAGACAATAATACGCTATGTTATTTTGCATATAACCAGATTTTATTTGTTTCAGTTGTGTTACGGGATGTGACACACAAGGCCATGAGAGATTTGCTGCAATTCATGTACCACGGGGAAGTCAGTGTCAAAAGAGAGGATCTCACTAGTTTTATAGGTACGGCTGAAGTATTACAAATCAAAGGATTAACCAATAAAGAGGTGAGTCAGATGAGTAAAAGATGGTTTAAAAACATTGAACAGATTGGTTGGCCATTAACCCATATCTCCACCAATCTACATGGGAACGGTGTGGTGAAATAAACTTCAAACTTCCCTCAATTGCGCGAGAGACCCAGCCCAGTTATTAGGATGCAAAAAATAGGCTTGCAGCCAGCCATTTAAGTTCCAATGTTTACTGTACATAAGGTTGTAGAATACATGTTAAATAAATGTAACCTTAAAACTTTTGATGTAAATTAATCATTAAAGTAAAACAGTATCATACAATTCAGTATGTCTGATGTAAATACTCTAATAAAGCTTAAAGTGCATCAGAAAATGATAATTAATGATGACATGAAAAATCAAACATCTACGCAATGAATTGAATACATATTGAATTTTGGAAAACTCAAGTGTTCTTTAATTGTTTTCAGACTGAAGAAGATTGCTTTGAGCATGATAAAGAGTTATCCAAGCAAAGCTTAGTAGCTCAGAACGATAGTCCAGCTGAATCTTGTACGTCTGACACTTACGATGTAAACACTAACGATGTGTCCGATAACAATGAATTAGATTTATTAAAACAAAAACATTTCATTGAAAAGCTGCAAAGCATCAGCAATTTGAAAAGGAAATCAGAGGATTACCTTCCAAAATCATATTATGCAGACTTAATTATGGATAAGAGGCCCAAAATGATAGACAAACTGCCGTACAATAAACCAAATCATCAAGTGATTCAACGAAACTATGACAGCTTGAAAGTGTTGTATGATGAGAATCCAGTAGACATCACAACTACACTGAACACAAGCATTCACAAAAGTATGAATTGTGATAAAGATGTGAATGATAAAGTTAAAGATCATATAGCAATAGAGAGCCCGATGGAATTGAAAACTGAATGTGATGACACTGACATTATTGTAACTGATCCAGCAGTGTGTACAACGCCCAAGAGCTATGACAGTTTAAGAGAAAAGAAGAATTCTACAATATCCTTGGATTACCAGTCGCCACAAGATAGTAAGTACACATTTTGATTATTGTTATCTTGAATTTAAAATTTTAACAGCGATACTTATATGTAGTAATGCACACAATCCATAAACAAATATCATTTGGCACTCTAGCATTACCAACAATCATTTGAAATTATATTCACTTTCATGAAGAAGAAATATTCACAGATCATTATTTGTTTACATTTACTAATGATACTGAACGTAAATACCATTTTATCTTCTAAATTACAAGAGTAAAGTAACTCAATTGTGACCCCAAATATTTTTCTTTCATTAGAAAATAACATATATATTTCAGTAAAAATGTTTTATTCGCTTGATTCCGCTTCTTTTCCTAATAATTGTAAAGAGATTGTGTTGAAAATGCAATCAATTCTTACATATCATTGAATAAGTTGCATATTTTCTTTTGCAAGTTTTTATAGTATGAAAACACGATGGCATTTTCAACATACCTTAAATTGTACTTTATTGCTTTTGAAAGAATGTTAAGAAAATGCCCATCGTGATTTCAGATTGTGCTGGTCTGAGTTCACTATTTATGGACATTAAAAGCTTAGTGAACGGTAAGGTGTCTAACAATGCACACAAGACTAACATAAATGAGGAGTTACCAAGACACACATTGGAGCATCGTCTCACAACCATTCCACAAAAGGAAGATGGAAAAAAGAAATACCCACAACGCTCATGCAGACTTTGTTGGCGAGTGGGAAAGAGACGCGACACTAGATTTATGTGTAGCGCCTGCGAAATGCCATTTTGCAAGTCGCCCTGCTTTGAAATTCACTTCAATGATATTTACAAAGTAGCTCAACTACAAGGAGATTATTATGCTACATAAGAATTTTATACTACTGTTTACTATTTACCCATATCTACTTGTGATTTTTATAAAAGTGTATGAATACGTAAATATATTGTAATCACAAGTGATATATGAAGAAAACAGAGCAAAACGAAATTTGAATCAAAGATTCACTTATAAACCATAATATATTGGGACCAAATTTGAATCCTAATATACACATAATTATCAGATATATAACAATACCAAGATATATAACCTTTTGTATGCTGAAAATATAGCACAATTAATAAGTTAAACTGTGATACAAGAAAACTGCTCTCAAGTGCCAATTTTCTTTGTAACCTATGACACAAAAGTTCTTCATAATAATGTATTTAAAACGAATTGATTACTTAATTTGTGCCATTAGTTCTCTGCCATACTTTTTTAAAAGACTTTTTATTGCTCATATTCTAGTCTATTTATTGTATTTAATTAGTTACTTAGCATTAGAAATTATTTTTTCACTGACATGTATTTAGTCCTTGGGACAAAGGTGCTTTGTGTACAAGAAAATTTAAAAGATTGAAATGTATGATTAGGTGACCTATAATGTGTGTAAGTAGTAATTTCAGATATCAACAAAGACAAGTAATACAAATAAAAATTATATTTTGATTTAAAAACATTTTGAATAGTGTTGGTTACCTGTATAAGATACATGACTCTGTGCACAAATTTCCCTAAAAAGGCCAATTGTGCCAATTTCAATCAACACATCCTATGAGATATTATGAGAATCTTGAAATAATAGAAAACAATTAAATAAGGACATTTTATTCTCAGTACGTAGCAAAATTTTATATGGCACCTAAAGTGACAAGTCTTTGATCTCTGCGAGAGCAAAATTTTCAGTTATATAAATAACTACTAAATTAAACAAAGTAATTTTGTTACATTCCCTTTTAGAATTTGTCAAATCCTATTGGCTTATTCAAATGTATGATCAATATTTTCCGATTTTTGTGTGACTTTATACTAAAAGTGTATTATTGTAAGTAAACATTTTTATACTGATTATATAATTAAAGATTGTGTATACTGGATTGGGAATTGTTATTTTTCACTTATCAAAACTGCAGTAATGAATAT
Source organism: Passova gellias (assembly GCA_018249975.1). Lineage (NCBI taxonomy): Eukaryota > Metazoa > Arthropoda > Insecta > Lepidoptera > Hesperiidae > Passova > Passova gellias. The sequence continues at coordinate 21,340 of DWUN01000521.1, forward strand.
CCATTTATTTTGTGTTATAAAATATCTGTTTGTCACGTCCACTATTGCACTGTAACAAAAAATATTATGATAAAGTGAATTATTTTATTATCAACATGTACCTATAACGCGTTATTTTCTCTTTTACAGGCGCCCTGTCTCTGGTAATCAATGGAGCATGCGATAACCAAGCACTGCCAGTTCGGTATAAATATATTTACAGTAGAAAAGGACACAAACAATTAGTGCATATGAATTTTGTATACACAAAGCATTCAACAACCCACGGGAAGACTTCGTGGAGGTGTGTGCAGTATTTCTCTCTTAACCGGTGTCCAGCGACCATAGAGACCATTGACACCATGATATACGCCGTTAACCATCAACACAATCATGAAGATTGTTATGAAAAGTTATCCAGAAATAATATTTACGAAGTAGACGTATCTCCCAAATAGAAACATCTAAAAGATACCTTACCCTAGTTATTAAGTTGTGGCCATCAACACTTTTTGGACTTAACGGTAATAATAATTTCGACTATTTATTAATATTATTATTGTATGACTTTATAAATATCAATTAATATATAAATACTAGTTGACCCGGCAAACGTTGTTCTGCCATATCAATTATAACAGTATTTCTCTACGATATATTATACACATAAACCTTCCT
>DWUN01000522.1:0-21977 GCA_018249975.1 Passova gellias
TAGAAACAATTGCTTCACGGCAGAAATAGGTGTGGCGGTGGTACTTTCCCGGGCGAACCGTATACAGGTTCTACCACCTAAAAAACTGAAAACGTTAACTTTTAATGGACGATCCCTTCGATTATGTTCGTTTCGTTTGTAGCCGTCGCGGTGAAGAGCTCACGGTCGGCCCGCGGAGGGCGGTCAGCAGGAACGGAAACTCACTTCACTCGGTGCACGGCGACACCGCGCCGTCCGCTAAGATATTTCAAAACTTAAAGGTTCCGAAACAAAGTTATCATAATTCTCTGTTCAAATGCAAGTTTTGATAAAGCATCGACTTAAACACTTGGGAAACTTGTGGCGGAGCGCTTACGGCAGCGCGCACCAGCCGCCCGCCCCGGCCGCCGCCCGCCCCGGCTGCCGCCCGCCCCGGCCGCCGCCCGCCCCGGCAGCCGCGCGAGCCGCGCGCGCTCGCCTACCGAACGTGGACAGTGCATAATATCATGAAGAATTGCCTTAAAATCCATATTATATTTATTGCACACAAGTTACATATAGCGTAGGTAACCGCTAGGCAAGAAGTTTTGGAAAAACTCCTAACTCCTTAAGTAAATAGGGGTAAACAGATTGTATAAAATTTGTCGGTCAGACAACTGGAATTTTACGTTCATGTTTTTAGGCACGAAACATATATCAGTAATTTATTTACTATTTAATTATGGTTAATGAAACTGGTTACGTTAATAAATGACAAGAGTAGGTGCAGGCGTCGATGTGTTAACATTGTGAATATAAAATAAATCAAGATGAGATACCTGCTCCGACTTGCAAATTACACGCAGCAGAGTAGGTGTGCGTACTTCGTACAGAACTTCAAACGTTACGAAAAAGAGAAAAGCCGTGTTTACACGTCGTCGCTAAAATTTTTACAAAAACTTTGTCGAATAATTAAAAAACATTAGAAAATAACTTTTTCGTAACTTTCATTAGCATTCAATTGGCGACTCGAAGTTTTGGAAACAAATTGTCCGAATTCCGCCGGACGGCCGAGCACCTGCCGCCGCCCGCCCCGCGCCCCGCCCCCCGCCCGCCCGTCCTTAGCCGCCCTAATTCGGCGAACGTGTCGGTAATGCAATAGAGACGCTTAAATCATTTGGTAAATTCCGTTTGGTATTCATCGTACAATATTAAGTGTTTTTGCGAAACCACTTTCACATTTATAGGCGACTTTACTGTCGTAGGGGACGATATTATTTTCGAAAACAATGTGTAGCGTGAGTACTTTCATTGTTAGAATGCGATATTATGTGCAGAAACATGCACCGGTGCATGCTCAGATAGATGGACAATGCCACGATATCCGCATAATACTCGTACATATTACGTTCATCTGTTAGATAATACAGCAGTAGTTAAATGTGTACAGTGAAGGTCGCCCGCGAGACGTCGCGAGGCCTTCCATTTTAAGACATTTTTTAACAACACTATAACTTTAAAACACAAGAAGCTCTGTCATTTCCAGCCGGTGGTGTGCATAGGGACATGGACTGTTTCATCAGACAATAGCGACCGTCTCCACGTCTCCTTCAGAGTCGCTAACATTCCATTTCACAAACTGGATTTATTAAAAACTAGCTGTCGATCTGGGATTCGCCCGCGTGGTTACTATAGTAATATTATAGTGCAATCCCTAGAGTGCTAAAAACGTTAAAACTGCGAATTTCACCAGATGAATGTAAAATATCAATGCAGGATATTATTTTTTAGACTATAAATTACAATGATTACCCAAAAAAAATTTATGCTTCTTTTTTTTAATTGTTCAAGCAAAATATTTCAAAAAATTCATTTCTAAACTTATAATTTTGCTTTAAATAGCGTTTTTTTTTCAGATATTGAGGGAAATAGATATTGAGGAACATTTATATAAGATACCTATTATATATTATTTGAAAGGTCGTAGGGGCCGTGAACAGGTAGTAAAACGTGGAGGGGGAACGTGCAATAGGATTTCTTGGCTAGTTCATTATTATAAATGACACGTGCTCTGTGAATTTACTGTATACTTAATAAAAATAAACAAATTAAGGAGAATGGAATAAAAATGAAAATTATTAATACAATATTTGTTTATATAAACATTTTATATTTTCGTCTACATCAAATATTTTCTACGACTTCGTTCATGTGAAGAAGAAGAAGAATCGGTGAAGTATTAGAACAACTATGTTCGCTGCACTGTACACATGCCACATACAGTACCAGCCACCTTCCCGACACCCACATGCTGCTGCACGGCCTTCGTCACGATGACGAAATTACATTTGTAATAAATTGATCGGAGCCGGTGATCGATTCATTGGTATTGGAGTGTAGATGTGTAGATGTCGTTGGAATACTTTCATTCCCAATGTTCAATAACTGCGTCAATTCTCGACCATATCTGGATTTGCAGGTACACTCTATTTAGGTGTTTATATGCTGCATGTATGTATGCGTATGTGTTTGTAAGTGTAGTAACAATCCATCCTGTCGTTCGCTTGAAGCAGCTCTTAAAGATACCTTCCCATAATAATCCAACACAGGCGTCGTCGTATATATTTCTAGTCAACGACATATACTTCATATATCGCTCGCTCTGTACCGACTTGACCTACTGCCACACATGGGACCCCCGGCCGCGCGCGCCACCGCGCGCCGTCCCGCGCGGCCGCTTTTAATTTGCAACTTTTCCCCGTGGAGCGGTCCGTTATTCTTTTATGAGTGCGTTGAAACTAACGTTTGCGACTCGCGCAAAAAGAAAACAATGGTTTGCTGCAATTCACATTTCCCGTCGATCGTACGATGCGGTCTAACTTTAAGAATACCGGAATAAAAGTGAACTTTTATAACGCAAGGTTCCAAATGATCCAGGATTAGTTCGGATCGGAGTCATGCAGGTGAATATAACGATAAAATCCAACGCAATCGCGGTCCGTACCCTTAAGGCTGCGTGTAGCACCGCGGCGCCGTGCGCGAGGCCTGGCCGTGCTCCACGGAGGGGACATTTCTCGCGGTCGTCTAGCGAGCCTCGGCCCGCGAGAGCCGCGCGGCGACACACACACGTAATGCGCACCGAAAGGATATCGTACTTATTATTATTAATAATATTATTAATAATAATTGTTATTAATAATAATAATTATTATTAATAATATTATTATAAATGCGATCGTAACTCTGTCTGTCTGTCTGTATGCTAGATTTTCACGCCTAACCCACTGAACCGGTTTTAATGAAATTTGGTACAGATATAGACTTGACCTTGGAAAAGAACGTAGGTTACTTTTTTTTCCATTTTCGTTTTAGTTTTTCCAAGAATTTCATTATTTTACGAAAAGGTCGCCGAGAATGGGCGTCTTGAACGCCTACACGGCGTGCGCTCACTAAACCTTAAGGGATACATAAAAACAATGTTCTACAAAAACATTGTCCTTTAAAAACCTATAAAAAAGTCCCCGATGGCATATGTATATCTCTTAAGATTAAACCACAGTTACCTCGTTAATAAAATCCATTTCAATTAAAATTTGTCGAGTTATTGTTACTGTATTTTCTCCAATTTGGAATTAATCCTTATCAAAATAAATACAATAGTTACCTTTGGCATTTAATCTAGATTGAAATTGTACTTTACAGTACATCATAACAATAAATACTTTAGGAGATATCACAGATTCAAAATTACCCGCAACGAAAAATCACGCATAGAATAGGCAGCACGCGGGAAGCGGCTGCGGGAGGCTCGCGAGAGGACGGATGACTTGGAGTGGAAAAAATCGAAAACTAAGAAATCTATTTTTCTCTCTTTAAATTAAATCGGTTTGTAACTAATCGACTAATTAAAAAATAATAAAAGCAAAATAAACGCGGTCGAGTTGAGGTCCTTGCGCCGAATATGTGGCTTGACTCTCGTCGACCGCGTTTGCAATACAGATTACGAAAGATGCTTTGTGTAAAAGAGAGCATCGGTATAAAAGTGAGAAAGAGAATGCTCCGTTGGTTCGGACATGTGGAAAGAATGGATGATGAAAGAGTGACAAAGCAGATATACAATGGCAGTGTTGATGGATGAAGGCGCCGAGGGAGACCTGGACTGTCATATCTCGACCAAATAGGTCGGATACTGGTTGACGGAGGAGTCAAGAGTCTCCTAAACCGGCGTGTATGCATGAAGAGAGCGATGAATGCAGACGAAGCGCGTCCGGTTTGCAAGGACAGAGATATTTGGCACTCGGTGCTTTCTGCCTACCCCGTTCGCGACCTGGCGTGATGTTATGTATGTATGTACTTTGAGGTACGCGCGTATTTTGTTATTGTTTGTTTCCATCCTTTTTATTGGTCCACTGCTGGTCAGGACCTCCTCCCATAGTGAGAGGGATTTAAGCCAGTCTTCTACATGCCAAGTGCGGATTGGTAGACTTCACACACCTGAGAAAATATACTTTACTAGCTTAGCCCGCGACATCGTCCGCGTTTGTATTTAACAAAACAGTTATTGTATCCCTACTTTTTTTTTATCTTTCGTAAAAAAATGTTTTTTTTTCTTTAATAGTATCCCATATTACTTCTAATACCTCCAAGTATATGTGTACAAACTTTCATGATGATCGATTATATTAGTTTTCGCGTGAAAGCGTAACTAACAAACTTACATTCACATTTATAATATTATTACGGATAACATCTCTAAGGTGTGCCGGTTTCCTCATGATGTTTTATTTCTGAATTTTAAGCTATAAAACGTTTCTAAATTCCATGTAATTTTATAGAATTCATCAACAACCTTTTTTGTTCTGCAACTGCTGGACATGTGCCCCGTCCAGTTAGCATGAAAAGGGTTAGGGTCACATTAGGCCCGATACATTGGTATATAATTACAAATCTATATACATAATTGACATAGAATTGTCTGTCTATGAGTTACTTAAGTTCAATGGTTGTTCATAGGTTAGTACTTTTTTCCCACTGCTGGACATGAATCTCCTCCCAATAAGGTTTAGGCCATAGTGTACCTCGCTGGCCAAGTCCGGAATGGCAGACTATACACACACTCTTTTCGTGAGCTTCGGCTCGTCTATACTAATATTATAAAGAGGTCAGATTTGATTGTTTGTTTGTTTGTTTGTATTGAATAGGCTCCGAAACTACTGGACCGATTTCAAAGATTCTTTCACCATTAGAATCTATATTTAATACAAGAAAAAACAGGATAAATTGTATCCCGAAATTCCCACGGGATCTAAAGCTCCGCGGGTGACACCGCGAGGCACAGCTCGTGTATATTACTCTGTTCTTTCGCTACTTTAATTCGTGTAGAATATATTAAACGTTTCGAAATTTCGTAAGGGAGCGCTTGCGTAATGTATTCCCGTAGTATGCTAATGCATTGCCACATTTACAACGCCTCCTCTTCATGCGCCATTTTATCGTGACATCACATTAATATTGGCATAAATGGCAATTTGATGCATTACATATTCCATTTTAATAAATCCTTCTTGAAATAAGCGGGCGCTCGTAAGAATATATTTGAGACTGTTCTTTTTGTACTGTGTGTTTATATGTATAGAGTATACGATAACAGTAGGATAATGTATGATATTTAATATAACCACAATTGTTACTGTTAACTTAGAAGTGATACAATATTTTTAGGCTTTCATCCTAATGAACGGAGTCTTGGTCACAGCCCGATTATTTTTGTTTTTTCGAGTGATTAGAGACTCTCACTGCAACACCAAAGTTGGGACCAGGCATTTAATTGTCTCATTTGAAATCAGACAGCCGTGTGTGGAATGCATGCTTAGGTTAGATTAGGTTAGATTTGAGACGAAAATTTCAAAATGATTTTTTTTGGCTCGTGTCACTTGTATGAAGACCGCTGAAGGTATTTCTTTTAGTTTTTATTCAATGTACAGAATTGAACTCTTCTACAGTTTTATTATATGTATAGAAGATAAGATAGATTAGTATAAGATATAGGTAAGTTTATCCAATACTCCATTATTCTATATGTCCAATTTCCTCGTGATATCCTTTACGTCATCAAGATACGCCGGCCTACTACGTGTAAATCAAGAACATTTTATTTAAGCTTCGCTGTGTTAAAGAGTTTTACGTTATTCTATACCTAGGATGATAAAATTGAAGTGTCTGTTCGTGACGTCAAAATAATAGCTTTTTACGAAAACATGAAGGTATAAAAATACTTCAATGTCAACATTTTTGTCTGTCTGTCTATTTATTGGCAGGATATTGAGCCGATTCTGACAGGACTTTCACTGGCAGACAGCTATTGATATATGAAGTAAATGTTGCTATGTTTATTTTAGAAAAATATTTCAACTACGGGTAATATCCCGGGTTACAGCTAAGCTATACTGACATTATAAAATGGGTAAAAAGCGATTGCAACTTTTTAGCTACCAACCAAACCAACACACCTCAAAGTGTGTCAACATTGGCCCTAGCACGAACCTCTAGCGACAAAGTATTCGTACGGTAAATGATAAAAAATGTAAAGCGCCCCTATCGTGCGTAAAAGGAACTAATTTTGCGAGCACGAACCATACTTCCGATTCTCTAGCGTCTAAAATAATGTAAACGTTCCGCGTTTTGTATGAAAATGACAAGTATTCTATAGCACTTCGTGGTGCCGACTAATGTAAACGTAATGTAAAGGTGTCGTATTCTCGATACCGTAACATTTACAACTCTGGTAAAGTTCGTGCTCGGGCTACAGGAATTTATTAATAACGTTTTCTGACGAATTATTACATTTTAATACATATCACAATATTACATTGGGCTTGATGGTTTTCATGGATTCTCCACGGCAATAGATATACATACATAACTAGCACGAAGTCTACGAAATGATAGGCGATATGGTAGTTAGGTTTTATCGGCTGGCTGACTGGTTTTATGGTCGACTGGTTAGAGACCCTGCTGGAAAACGGAAGGTCGTGGGTTTGAGTCCCTACTCGGAAAACATTTGTTTGCGAGGCAATGGTTTTCCTTCCGGCTCTTGATGTAGCTATCTGTACAAGTATTTTAAAACATCTATATATACATACATACATACATATACACACACATACATATACATATACATACATATACACACATACATATACATACATATACACACACATACATATACACACATACATATACACACACATACATATACACACACATACATATACACACACATACATATACACACACATACATATACACATACACAAACGAAAACATATACACACAGATTTAAAAAAAAATTGTAATAGAAAAATCATCTCTCTTTTTAAAATTTCAATATTATCTGCAATGTTTTTGAAATGTGTATTAAGCATTTTGCGGTAACCTTTTTTACTATTACATAAGTTACCCTGGGGTTTTATAACAAAACATTTTCTTGTATTCCACTCCATTGGTAAATCGAACACATACCGATAAACATCGGAATTACGATTGTAGGTTGTCATTGTGTTGACCCAATAATACCCTTTTGTTACGATTTCATGACAGCAACTTTTCATACCAATGTATCTATACTAATATTATAAAGAGGAAAGTTTTGTATGTGTGTATGTAACGAATAGACTCAAACACTGCAGGAACAAAAACTCTTTCACCACTTGAATGCTACATTATCACTGATCGATATACGCTATATGAATTACTAGCTTTTGCTCGCGACATCGTCCGCGTGGAGAAGTTTGTATCTGTATTATTTGCAATAAAAGTGTCGTAGGAAATCAAAATGCTGCCCAAAGTTACTATTCCACGCGGACGAAGTTGCAAGGAAAAGCTAGTATTTTATACGAAATCACGTGCAAAAATAGAAATAGTGATCCACGGAGCTCGGTCTCACGAGACCAGCGTGAATTTTGCACGATTGTTCGATTCACCAATGAGAAGTGACATTTTACCGCGAATTTGCTGGCGAAGTGAAAATCAAGTGACAATCGACAAAATGTGCAAAAGGAACACAGAAGTTGACTTTTAAAACAAAGCGATGTCAACGACCTTTAAAGCTTTACTCGCTTTGTTATCTGTTTCATTAGAAGAGGAAACACTTCTTTGGAGTTTTTAAGGGTTACTTTGGGAGAATGATGTTGCTGTCACTTAGATTGTGTATAATAAAGTAATCATTTTAGGTTTTGTAGCTAGACAAAGCCTGTACAATGGTAACAAAAGAGCACGGCATGGTACAATGGTAACAAAACTTTTTGAATTTAGAAGGAGAAGCAAGGAAATGCGTTCCGTTTTACCCTAATGTAATATAAAAATGTTGATTAGTAGGTATACGTGCCCAACGAAGATTAATGGGGTATGACTTCGAAAACGCAGTAGAGAGGAAAGGGATGTAAAAAAAATGTTTTTATTTATTGGTTACAATGTTTTTAATTCGTTCCCTACGCAATAACAAACGTAACCGGTCGTGCGTGAAAAGTTTGAAAAACAAATTCCTGTAACGGAATAGCTTTTGTTTTGTGATCGCTTACGATAACGGCCCGCTGTGATTAATGGTTGCTTTCTAAATATACATATAAATATTTTCCGATATACGTCAAAGCAGGAATTCGTTAAATAATTTTACATGAAATTATTACCTCGTTAGTGTAACGTTTGTTAGATGTCGCTAGTGTTCAGGTTTAATCGCTAATTGTAGATTTCTAATAAAAAAATTCTAGCTCATGAAAATATATTGTTTCAAATATGCTATGACGTGGCTGGGGCTCTTCAAGAAAGGCGTGAAATGAGCTCTCATTCAATACCGTGTTGCACATGTCTATAGGTGGTTACCACATATCATCAGGTAGGAACAACAACAACAACATACCATCACGCCAGGTCCCTACCGGGGTAAGCAGAAAGCACCGAATGCAAAACATCAAATAGTAGGTGACCTGGCTGCGTATTTGCTAGATTAATTTTATAAAAAAACTAGCTGACCCGTCAAACGTTATTCTGGCATATAAATTATAACCGTATTTCTCTACTATATATCATACATATAAACCTTCCTCTTCAATCACTCTATCTATTAAAAAACCGCATCAAAATCCGTTGCGTAGTTTTAAAGATTTAAGGGAACGTGCGGATATAGGGACAGAGAAAGCGACTTTGTTTTATACTATGTAGTGATAAAGTACTCTAGGGTGTGCAGGTTTCTTCACAATTGTTTCCTTCACCGTTAATGCAAGTGACATTTAAATGTTTAGTTATAAAACGCACGTAACAAATCAGTTTAGTGCCAGGATTTGAACCTAGGCCCTCCGGAATGGAATGAATTGCAAACCACTAGGCTATCACTGATCAAAAATGATATTATTGTGTAACTAGTACCTATACAATATATAGGTAAAGAGATCTTATTAAATGTTTTTTTTTTCTAACGCGATGTTTGTTTAAGCGTTATAATATTGCGTTTGAAACTCGCACGTATCCACACGACTCTGTTCTACATGGAAGGAACAATAAGTCGTTAATATTTATCACCCGTTTCAAATGAGTACCATTTTTAAGGGGCCGCTAATTATTTCCACAATCCGCTCGAACGAATCACAAAACAATTGATTCTGCGCTGTTCTTTCACGTTCCGGTTAAAGAAATTTTTTTATTAAACCCACGTTTGCCTAATCTCACCTGACAATACAGTAAAATGAAACGCTGAGTGTAGATTTTTTAATCTGTCCTGAACTTTCAATCAATCGAACGCTTTCCTTATACTGTCCTTTCCTTATATTAAAAGACCTAGAAAGCGTTTTACATTGCAAATGAAAACATTTTTGTACGTTTTGTCGAGGTAATGAATGAACTTCTATCGTCATTTGGTAGAATATTCACAAATACAAAAAAAAGTAAAAAGTCAAGTCCCAAAAAATGAATTAAGGAAAATTGAGGCATTAATACTCATTTTCCTTCGTAAAGTCAATCAAACACTAATGAATTCACTTCAAGAACAAAATTCGTCTGGCATGGTCACACATCTATTTAATAATAATACTAGAACTTTGAGTTTAACAGATAAAATAAGGAGAATAAAATGTGAAGTACCAAATTAGAACTGTCACACCAAGTAGTCCGCTGGCTTCTTAACTTCACAGAATTATCCTACTTATGTACAAGTGTTTTTGATGTTAGGAACCAGTTAAAGTGAAAAGGACATAAGGCATTTTAGGTAAAACAATTTGTTTTCATAAACATTGTCGTTTTATTGATTTTCTTGAGATTGTAATTCATTGCAATAACTACTAAGAGTATAAAGAAATTAATATTGTGATGGTGAAAAATTTTTTTTTCTTAAATAACGTTAATAGAGTAATTTATATACAATAAAAAAACTTGTTAAAAGTTGCTATTCATTTATTATAAAAGTTACATAGAAAAAAATTGCACTGCCCGGGAATCGAACCCGGGTCGCAAGAATGGGAATCTTGCATGATACCACTACACCAGCAGTGCTTATGATTTCAATGAATAAAACACACTCTTATCGATACTGGTAATAATTGCAAAAATTTTTTTTTTTATTCAAAATTCAAACAACAAAAATAATTCATATTAAATAATGAATGGTAATCAATTTACATTGACCACTACTAATATAGTTATAACCAGGAAACAAGGTCCATTTGATACTATACCAAAAGATAATTTTAATAGTAATCGTGAATGTATTTGTTTAAAGATTTTCATTATTAGCAGTTTAATAGTATTTAAGGATATAACAGTTATTTAAACTGGTATATTAAGGACCAGCGTAAGAAGACCCCTGATACAGAATAATTTAATAGACGATGAAGGGTCTTCTTATAGTAGACGTTTGAACTAGTAATACTTTTTGAATCTATTATTTATTGTTTGTTTTCGAGTATATTGAAACACAATTAAATAATCAATAATAAAAAAAACATGAAAAAGACATGAATTTTCTAGAACCGGAAATTTTAATGTGTGTTAGTTTTAATTCAGTTCATATGCATGCATTTTTGACCGACTTCAAAAAGGAGGAGGTACTCAATTCGTCTGTATTTTTTTTATATACACTCTTTTTTTAAACACATTTTTACTACATCCACACAATACGCTCATGACACAAAAAATAATCTGCATGGGAATAGAACCCATGACCTCCGGTTTAACAGTCCGTCTCTAACCATTGCGAAGAGGCCAGATTTACTATAAATCCATATAGAATTATCGGACAACAAAACTTCAGGATTCGCGGTGAATTAAAAAAAAAGCACATAAACACCTCAACATGTCGAGTTAATCATCACCTACATCCCGATGGACCGAAAACGAACCGGATGTCGGCACGTAAACACTTGGATCGGCGCGGGCGCAATAAAAACGCTGTAAAATTTTGATGTTTCTATTCTACATCGCGCGTCACCCTCCCACTTGTGCCCAATCGTATACCCATCCCGCTCCACCGCGGTATGGCTCAGATTATTATCAATGCACTTTACACAAAGCAGAAGTTCAAGTCAGTCTGACATTAATGTGATTTTGAAGGTAAATTTGTAGGTTTAGTGCCCGATAAGTGCCAAGTGAATGAGGTGGTAAGTGATAAAATTAATAAATGGAACTAGGTTTCATGCGAGCTAGGACAGCGGGTTTTTCAAAAACGAATAGTACCTACCTAAATATTAATGTTTTTCGTCAACACTTTAGTTTGGTACCACTAGAAGATCGTACATAAAGACTGATGGAATTAGAAATGACAAAAGAAATTTGTTTAATGAAACAAGCAGGATGACATTAGACGCCATTTGCGAAAATTTAGGTATATTGACATTATGACATTTCTTGGCGCCATTCTTTATAAGCTTGCGTGTGACAAGCGTATCCGATGGTGCCTATTCACTTTTCGGGAATATTCCAAAATATGGAGAAAAATTGGACCGGCAGAGGTTTTCACTCTGCATTGTCAGTACTGCCAACCAAACAACCACTAAAAACGAAGAGGAGTTAAGTGCGCGTTACATTTTTAACAGAAGTATTCTTAACAGTTCAAATACACTATGTGCTGAGTCAAATAATAATGAGGTACTAAAATTTAAGCTGAACTCAGTAATCCTGTTTTACGATGTTTTAAGAAATTGCGCTGTTACGAAATCTGTCTGTTCTGGCAAATATCCCAAATTTTTGCGTAATACAATTTAAACATATCTGTTTAAAAGATCTACGTAGTTAAAAGTAAATAAAATGCTTTTTTCGTTTTTCGTAATTATAGACAAAAATTAGGTATACCTACTAATCCGTATTTTAATCAACAGGAAAAATTAAGAAAACTTTGGATATATCATTTTTGCTTATTGTTCGAAATTAATAATTGTAACAAAATCCATTTGGTTTCAATACATGATTAAATTGGCCTAAAAACCTATAATAGAGATCTCTTAAAATTAAAAAAAAAAACTCTAAACGTCCTTATTCCTTAAAAAAAACACATTTCTACTCACACCTTCGATCGTGGACACGATACAAAAACTACAAATCAAACAGCCCTCGACGGCCAAAGTGAAGCTTCGACTTTAAAATAACATCGCAGCGATCCGCCACGCTCCTGAAGGCATTAAGCTTAAAAGCTGAAGATAACAATATATTGATAAATTCGAGATTCGCTTCCCGCGCGATAATAACCACGATGCTTATCTCATTACCAATTTCATCGGAATGCGATCGGTCAGGACCTGGCTCGATATAATTCCCATTTAATGGGCCGCTAATAACCTTAAACTGTCGGCTAAAATCCCGCTAGTGTTGTTTTTGAAATCGAAAAACCGATAACTCAAATTATAACATTCGAGTCGCGTCACTTTGATGACTTGATCACGAAATTTAAAAATAAAAGCTTTTGTATACGGTTTTTTACCTTTGAAGTATTGCTCTTATTTTAATATTTATTTCAATTTCAATATAAGACTTTTTAAGTAAAAATAAGAATTTAAATATGAATGTTATATGTTTTCAGGTTTAGTTTGGCATTATAACTATTTAGATACTTATACAAAAATTGTTGAAAGTGCTCAAACGGACCAAAGGCTCTGTGTGTTAAATGTGTCCTCTAACTAAGAATTAAGAGCCAGTACCTATTAATTTACATGTTTAATTGTTAGCACCATTTTACGTACCCAACGCATGCTACAGATTCAGTGTGAAATCATATCAAATTAGTCATCGGTGTCTTCAAGTCTATCGGATTAGTCATTTCATGCTTTTCCAAAAATGAATCAGTGCGTCCTGACTTTTATTTTTGATAGCAATTAATACGTGTAAAAAATAAACGAAGTTGTAACTTGGAAACGTTCTAAATGAACCGTGAACAATTCGTTGTATTTCAATCAAAGAAATTGAATAAAAAATGTATTTAATACTCAGAAGCGTGAATGAATATTCTCGCCATATTCGTGATAGTTTTTTGTGAACGTCAACTTTTGATAATCAAATCTTAAACAACTTACGGATCCGCGGGACGTACAGAAATCTTTACCTATATAATATCTATGTATATAAAAAAACTTGCATCGTACAATATTCGAAAATGGAATCACAAAACTTAGTCAACCCGTCAGTTATGTACCAACCTGTATATTTTGAAAGTGCATTGACACAGAATCGTTGATACAAAAGAAAAAAAAAGCAATCCGTTCAATGGGCAGTGAATACAAAATAAACCATACACCACAATAATGACTCAGCCAACTCCCAGCCGGCGTAATATAAAAATTAAATAAAATTAATACCACAAGCGCAAACCAACACCGTCAATTACCCAATAATACTTGTAATCGCGTTCAAATTAATAGTTACCGCGTCTCTTTAAAATGTTTCTCACGAGAGACGATTGACATGATTATTAATAACGCTTCAAGGGGAGGAGCGATTGACACATTAATATACTTTAAACCAACTTAATATAGACGCGCGCGTGACCATTTTGAGCTCTACAACAACGTAGTAAGACACAGTGGGACCGTTGTGCTAAGTTTGTGCGAGATTACCGATGGAATCAGGCCCCGTGGGACCGACTGAAGCGTCATCGCCGTCCGAGACAAAGTGATTCTGACGCGTCATAACGTCATTATTTGCGTATCATTGCCGATAGGTTGCGTTTTTTTGTTCTCGAGTCGTTTCACGCGGCAAGTGACGGTCGCTTTTTGTTTTTGACAGCACTATTTTTTTTTACTGAGTAATAGGCTTGCATTTTTTTTTTTGCTATTTTAATGGTTGGACGTGTTTCGTTTACTTTGAAAAGCGTATGGTACGGTGATATATTGATTGTCTCAACTTGCTTTCCCGCTATTGAAAGAATAGTTGGTTGAAAATATCAACTATCAGATAGGAGTCAATGTTTAATGCACTCCATGTTTCAAAGGGCATACGCAATCGGATACGGTTTGAATTATTGCTTACCGTTAAAGTCGGAAGACATGTACGACTAGGGGAGTCCCGAACGAAGCCTCCACGAACAAATTAGCAGCACAAAAGACCATAGATTTTACAATGACCATATCAGGTACTATAAAATAACAGAAAATCAGACAATGAAATATATTATTCATGTCATTAGGATTGTTGAATCAAACACTAAGCAATATTAGGTAGGTACTTGATGATCATATGCCCTTGAATATGATAATGTAACACACCGATAAAAAGGGCCTTCTGGTTAATTCTCGTTGCTTTTGCATAAATGCGCCTCAATGTAGATGACTTTTATACTGGGCTTCATAATAGGGTCAACAACTTCAAAAGTCTTTATTTTGTAATAACATAAATACTATCAGTATAAGTATTCTGTCAGCATTTTAAACCTGTGGATGTAGACCCATGATCATAGCAGTGATCAAATCAAGCAAAGTTTCACTCGCCAATGAATCACTACTCTCAAGTACCTATTCGATCGGATAGCATAGGACAGGCCCCGCCCCGCCCCGCCCACCGCCCCTCCTGCAGCCCCCTCGGCCGCCCAATTTAAACTTTTTCAATTTCACATTCCAAACTTCACAATCTGAAATTTCTCGCCGCTCAAGAATTCGCGAATCGAGATACACAACGGATTCGAAATTTCAAAACAATGCTCATCATAACTCGTTTTTTATTAAACATTTCATTGCTCACGTGGTTGAAATTGTTATGAATAAGCGTGTACCGTCTTCCTCGGCTAGACATTTTATTTCTAAACAATCTATGCATTAAATCATATTTTAATTATTTAAATGGATTGCAATGTAAGTTGAAAGTACAAGTTATAAGTTATTCTAGCAGCCACGCATAACACAGGACAGTTGATATTCTTCCAAATAAAATATGTACCTTAAGTGCGAGCTGGTAATTCAGCGAAAACTTTTCTGAACACATTGTTCTAGACATCACATGAGCCTTTCAGTTTTGTCTAACAATTTATACTAAAGCGGCTTAATGTACCTTCAAAAACTGAAAACATTAATGACAATTTTAAGTTAACAATTTTAAATCAATAGTTACTCATATAAAGAATTGACTTGTAGAATTTAGTGGAATATTCCAGAAGATTCTAGGCATCTCTAAATCGCAACTGATGTGCTTTAGCTATTCAGTTACACGCGCATTTGTGCTCAGATTGTAGTGCGCCATAATTATCCAGGAATTCCACGAATATGTGGCTAGAAAAAGTATACTTAGTCTTAACTGTGTAACTATTTGATTCAAGGGGACGATAGAAAAACTTATTTACCCAGTATAACTGCAATTAGTCCCAAGTTATGTGTATGTTAACAATCTTTCATTCATACAAAGTCTTCGCGTGCGCCGACAGAATTAGCAGTCAACCAGGTGTGGACATTAAATTAAAGTGAAATACTGTGACCGAAGTATGGCTTAGGTCTCTCAAGGACATGGTTTTTTTTTCATTGGGCAACGCTGGACACTGGTGTCCTCTCATTGTGTGTAGGTTTTAGGCTATAGTATACACTGGCAAGTGCTGATTAGCAGACTTCACACACCTCAGAAAGCCTATAAACTTTTTAAACCATTTTTACAGTTTCGCATTATTGTCCTTCACCGCTATAACAAGTAATATTTGAATTTTTAAATTATAAAACACACGTAACAAGTCCGAAGTGGCTGCCAAGATTTGAACCCAGACCCCCCGGAGTTTCCTTATCATGCAGAATCCACTACACGTAATTTAAAGTGATATAGAAATTACTAGCATGTCTAAATAGTCTCTATCTTTAAAACTACGAGGCTCTGCGTAGACTCAAATCTCAATAATAAATATCGCCCTAAGTACGAGCAACCCTAATAGAATAAAACCTACTGAAACAAAACATCCTCTACTTGAAATGTACCTACAAGTTGTTTCTATTAAAACAATCCGATCATAACTTATTCTTCCAGGCAATTAATACGAAATCGTTAGTCACCTCGCGATATAAAGCGGTAACAAAACAATAATATTTAATTCCACACAGATACTGGTACGCTTTAATCGTGCGCGCACAATAGCCAAATCATCGGCCACAATGGGAGGTAATTAAACCACAAACCAAATATTCTCGTGTCTAGGCGGATATCTCGTTGGTGGTCGCAATAAGAAAATGAGAACACAGACCAATAATTACATTAAAGGTATCTCCGATTATTTAGAGATATTGTGGAAACAGATGTACAGCCTCTAAGAGACTTTATATCCTACATAATGATAAACGACAGTTTATCGACGTTTCGGTTAGCGGGTGTCACATCTCTATCCTCTAGTGACTTGTAATAAAATGCTGCTAGAGAAACATTTACTAGGTAAATATTAATTTCGATATGGTCTCAGGAAACAGACGCAAAATTTGATAAAATTGAATTTTTTCCTTAAGATTATATATTTATACCCAACACCAATTCATTTATGGTGAGCAATTTTTTTTTTCAAATTCAGATACAAATTATTTACTTAGTAACAAAAGTTTGAATAAAATTAGTCATGCTGCGGTTTAGCTTTAGCCCAATAAAGGGCGTACGTGACAGCTATCGTGTGTCAAAATTGGCCCACTGTCATCTGCTTTCAGAATTCTATAACTATTATATGCTGTTTAGAGACAGCCTGCTGGAACGTTTTATTCAATCCCATGCCTTTTTCTCGTTTAAACAGTCCTATCGTTATCAGTCAGCATTTAATGTGTACAAATAATACGTTTTGAGATCGTCTGTAGGCTTTTTGTATCTGTGGCGAAGGAATGACTGCGCACCGCAGTGGCGTTCCCACAGCGCGTCGCTCGCCGACGAGCCGATGAAATTAGATCGATGAACAGATAGCTGGACAGCGGCGATACTGCTGACAAATTATGCTGTAACCCACTCCACTAATGTTGCCAGCTTATTGACTGATCTCTTGGTGAAGCTGTTAGAGACTATGTCTGCAAAACCGTGGATAGGAAATAAAATAAAATAAAAAAAATGTATCCAATTGACAACAAACAAAGATGAGTGGAGATAAGATAAAAAAAAGTCCACAAATTGCTAAAACAATTACGAATTAGAAAGGTCACGGACGGCAAGTCTGTGGAGATAAAAATTTTAATATACAGAAAAAAAAATGTAATGAACACATTTGTTTGTTATGTGTGTGGATGTAATAAATGTGTATATGAATATTATATAGAATGTACATGAGTATGTTTATTAGCTGTCCGGGTACAACACAGGCATTATTTAATTACGGTTCCGTACCTTGAAAGGAAAAAATGGAACCCTTATAGGTTGACTTCGTTGTCCGTCTGTCAAGACCCTTTTTTTTAATCAGCCGTGTTTGGAATTATCCAAGTTTTTATTAGGTACAATTATATTATATTATGTATAATAGCAGTTTAATAAATAGGTGCAGATATATATGTAACATAGATGTAAAAGTTTGTATTAAATTTAATAAAAAATTGCATTTTGACAGTTCAGATACTTTTGCTCGATCGCTACCTATTAAATTTTCAATTAAATGAACACACTAACTTATCAGTACTTACATACGGTAAAAAAAAATGACTTCTGGCATTTACGTATATACTGTGCATCGATTTTCCATAAAATCGATTAAAACTATATTAATATATGCTCCAAAAACTTAAAAAAAATTCAATAAATTCCGCTCAACGTAATCTGTGGTCATAACACGGTCTATCATGCTGGTAACACTGCAACGGACGAATTGAATAAACAAAGTATAATCACTAGTGCACAATTAAAAGAAAAAACTTTAGCTACAAAGTCATAAATCAATCGTACGCAGTCGCCGGGCCGTCAGCGAGTCGTCTCGCGGTGATGTATGGATGGATTGGGCATACCGCACGCATACCGCACAGATACCGTACGCATACCGCACGAATACCGCACGGCTATTTGTTTAATTAACCAACCAGAGCTGTATTTTATATATAATGTTACGTCGTATATAAAATGGAATGGTCAGACGTTTATTTGAATACTATTAAGGCGAGTGTATTTTTTCTGAGAGAGATAAATATGATTGTAGATGACCGTGATGTGCATATTCTCGAATAACCAAGTTGCATTGTAAATGATTATGGACTTTTAAACAGCTTAATAATTAATTCTTGTTCGAATTAAAACTAATAAATGATTTTAAAGATGTTTCTTTAGGTACTTTGATACGTCAAATATTACGCAGAAATCACTAAATCGATTTAAACAATGTTATTATATTTATTATGTTTATCTGTCTGTCGGTACACATTATTTATTAATGCTCAAACCGCCGATGGAGGCAACCATTAATTTAAGATTTCAAAGGCCAGCCCTCAACTACGATATTACTATCCTATCGCGTATAGTACGTAATGAGTATGATTCGACGAACAAAGTCCCGGCAATGTATCCGTTAATGAGCGGTGGCAAACTCCATTGTCGGCAAATGGATACCTTCGACGCCATTACGTATAAACACTTGTGTTTAAATAAATATAGAGAGAAATTACGCGGTCGATAGATTCGTGTAGACATCGCGTTTATTGCTGTGTTGCCAGTCTCAGGAATTTCCATTTGATAAACAAACAAAAATAGTCCTAGTTGTATTTGCCGTGTTGTTATTATTTTGATACCGTGAATTGTGCGGTAGATTAGTGAATGTAATAAAGTTGTTTAAAAATTGTTAAAAGGTTAAACATTTAGTTTGTCCGAGTGTCCTTAGGTCGAATCTTTTTTACACATTCAGTGGTAATTATGTATTAATTAACCAAAATGTAGTACTACAAATTGTATCTAAATTTAATATCGCTATGAACAGAATAAATCAATTTTACTACAAAGTTTTAAGTTATATTCTGGCAACATTTGCAAAGTTGCACCCCGGGCAGAAACAATGTAGCACACAGGCGCACAGCTCGCGGCAACCGCACGCACCGTTGTGTGTTATTATCAATTACCGCGCGAACGTTCGCGACCTGCGTATCGGGGTTGCCAGACTCATTATGAAATTACCAACCACAGCGGCGAAATGCTTAGAATCTGCAGGAGCTCAGATCCTATTATTTATCCACACTTTTAGATGGTAAAATAATAGCATTCAGTTAACGGGAGTTATTTAAAAATTTTTCGCCTTTTTTGTAAATTAATATTCATATCATCATTACATTGAACTGAACAATATACCAAGAGGTACACAAAATGATAAGTAGAGTTAAAAAAAAGATTCAAAAGTAAATATTGATATCTGTAAAAATAAGAAAAATATGTAACTAAAAATGTAAAAATGTAAATAACTTAAGCCGCTTACAAGAATGTTACAAAGTGATACATTTATAAAATACGCCTATAAATAAATAAAATTATAGAGTTACACGGTAACAGATTCATCAACCCACTATCACAGCGTTCTCATAAGCCTACGCTAATTATTGTAAAGATTGTTAAGAAAACGTTCCACGTCGGTACAAATATAAAACTTTAGGGGACTTTATGAAGGGGCTATAAATCAGCGAAGGGTCGAACGCAAAGGGAAAAGATCTGAGCGCATTGAGTTTGAAAAACGCGACTGGCTATGCGGCGGTTGACGCACAGTGAAGTTTAAAATCACATTGTAATTTCAATAGGTTTTTAAATATTATAAAATTAATAATAAAGATCATTTCATACAAGGCTATATTATTCCAGATTAGGCAATGAGATGCTATTGTACTAATACTTTAAAGCGTTGATAGTATACTTTTGTACTTCATATCTGCTTCTTGTTATTTTTATTTATTAACAGGTAAATCAATTTCGTATACTGTCTGATAATATTGCTCGCAAACATTGAGATCACTGATTATTTGATACTTAATTATTTGATTATCCATTTACTTTAAATCTTAACTTCATAGTGTGTCTCTCCGCTGTGCGTACAAGGTAGCCATTATGTCACATTGTTCGAATTTTAAATAGTTTTAATTACGCTTAGCTTAACAATTGAGAATTTGTAAATGGCTCAAGATCAAGGTGCAAGAATCTTATCACCTTGATGTATCTTATGTTATCTAAACATTACTTATTTCAAGATTCAATGTACCTACATTACATACGAATTTCCTGTCAAATTATCTTGTAATGTGTATTAGTTTTAGATATTATCATATATTTTTTACATTACTGTCTACACCGATTGGAAAAACTTAAAATAATCAAAAATTTTTGGGCGTTTAAATATTCGTGTGTGCGTTCAGCTTTATTTAAAATGAGATAGTGTTCTCGTCGAGCGTATAGTGCAATAGTGCGTGGCTCGGGATCTCGTTAGCATGCGCATACGACATTTCACATGCGCTAATTGCGAGCGTTTAGCCATCTTGATAAAGCCCCCTGCACGCATCCCGAGAATCGAAATTTGCAGACGCGACACGCTATTTGTTTTCGTCGATTTAATCTGCGAGAATGAAAGCGCGAGCAGTTGCCGTTGAGGGCGATAATACAACATAATTAAAAATTATTAATAGTCCCCTATGTTAATGATAACAATCCACATTCTTTAATTACATTTACTTCAAATTAATTTAGAATGCTATTTCGTGTTGAACGATGTGTTATAAATGGATTATCAATACTAATAACACTAAATGCAGTCAGGATTTTTATGGTTTGTTTTGGTGTTGTTACCTATTTAACACGAAAATTGTAGATGAAATGTTCAAACCAATATACAAATATCTCTGAATAATAAAAGTGAATCGTTAAAAAAAATCACTTTTAATAATTATGTCACACCGCCAAATTATATTGTACTTTAATATTATCTAAGTAATTTCTTTTTCTCTTCTTCACCACCAAGGTTCGAAAACGGGATCCAACGGGATTTAGACTTTTCTACTAATGAAAAAGGCGACAGCTTTTTGTATCATGTCTCTACATCTAAACTATTTCAAACTCTATAACTTTTTGTAGAGTTTATCGGTGGGCACTATTATTTTTAATAACAAACAATCATAATTGTACCCACTTTCGTTTCTACGTTGAGTTATCACTAAATCTAGTATCGGCTCTATCGATTTCCTTCCATTAACTATTTAAACTCTACTCACAGTTCGACGATAATTGAAACTCGGTTATAAACGACTCTTCGCATCTAACAGCTGTTGCGCTTTTTACTTTGTTTCTGTCCCTTATTCATCCGCAGTAAAATGCGACAAAAGTATAATGGTTCTTTAATAAAAGTTACAATACACAGGAGACTTAGTTTTTATTTTACATAGCACAACAGCGAGTGTAAGTGTTGAAGTAAAATATGTTATATTTGTAGATAATTTTTTCCTGCTATTGAATAATAATAATAAAATAACATAAAAAAATACAACAACGACAACAACAACATAACATCACGCCGGGTCCCTAACGGGGTAAGCAGAAAGCACCGAGTGCCAAATATCTCTGCCCTTGCAAACCTGACGCGCTTCGTCTACATTCATCACTCTCTTCAT
>DWUN01000523.1:0-21972 GCA_018249975.1 Passova gellias
ATGTAAACGTAATGTAAAGGTATCGTATTCTCGATACCGTAACATTTACAACTCTGGTACACTTCGTGCTCGGGCTACAGTAGCCCGAATTCTTCTGTGGAATCGTATATTGAATGGTTAAGGCCAATTTTCAAGTCGCTAACGTTATTGTTTCAATCGGTTTCAGTACCACGGCGGTCGGACCTCGTCTTTGATCAACAAAATATAACGGAGGAGCAGATGAAGGTGCTGTGGTCGCTGCCCAACGCCGTGCTGTACCCGCTGCTGCGCGGCCTGGAGCAGAGTCGGCTGCGAGAGAAGGGGAGGAAACAGGAGGTGATATAATAACGTGCTCAAATTACAACGACTTCGGTCGACGAGGACATGAAAATATTGAAATGCATTGAGAATTAATATTGCTTCCTTCCTGAACTCCTGTCATATCGAGAAGGCCTCAGTCCACAATGTTTGACTTAACGTTTCCCTCAACATTATGGCGAATGATATTGAATTGTAATTTACAATCGACATCTCGGGCACGTCGTGGAAGTTCAACTTAAATCCTCATTCAGTGGTATCCATAAATAAACAATAATTATTAATGCGGGTTATCATTTTTCACGAGGAGAGTGATGGATGTAGACGAAGCGCGTCAGGTTTGCAAGGACAGAGATATTTGGCACTCGGTGCGCCCTGCCTGCCCCGCTAGGGACCCGGCGTGATGTCATGTTGTTGTTGTAACATTTTTCACATTGAGCTGGCAGAGGTCATCGACCTCAGTATTGTTGCTGCGTATCTAATGAGGTCGTATGTGTGTGTACATATGTGCGGGTGCGTGCAGGGGGAGTGCCGCTTCTGCAAGAACAACGGCGAGCGCGAGTCGTACTACCGCTCGCACGTGCTGCGCGCGGGCGGGCGCGTGGCGTGCCCGGTGCTGCGCGCGCTCACGTGCACGCGCTGCGGCGCGCGCGGCGACGGCGCGCACACGCTCAAGTACTGCCCGCTGGCCTCCGCCGACGGTCAGTACCGCTGCCCGCTGGCCGGATACTGGAACAAATGTCCTCATCCCTTGCCCTTGCCCGGGAACTAGATCTCCGCCGCCGCTACTTGCAATGCATTTTAAAGACCCTAGTGTATATAAACTTTTTTGAACGGCAAAAGCTGCATCATCACATTGCTTTTCATTCGCCTCTAACTAGAGAAACGGTAGCTAAGGAGTAGTTGTAAAAGATGCCCGCTCTATCTTTGGGGGAAATAGTCGTATGTATATCGTTGCCCCGCTCCAGAACGCACGAAATCCGCGGCCATGATGCGCAGTCTGCGCGCGACGTCGGCGCGACGCCGTCCCGCGCGCGGCGTCGCGGCGCTCGGGGAGGCGCCGCCTGGTGGCGCCCGCGGGAACTACAACGACCTCGACCCGACATGGGCGGCGCTGGAGCGAAAACTGATGCTGTAAATCAAAATATATGGTAAACGGTCGATTGGTTCCATATGGTACGTCGCTACTGCATCTTTGATTTTTAATAATTATAAATTCTTAACATTGCCAACTGTTAGTAGAATTTTGTATGCCATTGTCTCTCGCGTATCCTTTTGTTATTTCAAAGCTTATGCACAAAATGTGCAGTATGTGCGATACAGTGAAAGTTTATCAATGAGTCAGTAGATTAGATTAATTATTACCGATACTTTTACTCGCTACGATGGGCGATGTTCGCTCCGCTACCGCTAGATGGCGCTAGTCGACACGCGGCGGGAAATAAAAATGGCACCGAAGTGAAATGCCGAGATGTTTTATTTTTGTACAATAATTATGGAGCATTATTTCCTCGGCGGAAAGCATTTATTTCGATCGTGTTCTACATAATATTGTAGCCAGCGTATTGTTAATGTTATTTGTACTTTTTGAATGTTGACTATCTTGTTGTTATGTACTTTACAAAACGAGGGCGTAAATTGTATTCATATAAAGTGAGCCAATTTTATGATAAATCCATTATCGGTCTACCCTCTGTGGGCAAAAGCTATCGTCGTTTTAGTCCTTTATCAATTCTATAAACGTTTATTTTATACATCAGACTATGCATTAAATCATCAATTATAATTTTCTACGTTTATTTTCAACATTTTAACACTAAAAGACGTTATATTATATATTTATCAATCGAAAATCGAAAATATTAATAAAATATGTGATTCATATACATCAGGGGACGACGCAGATGTACTACTGCAATCATTTCTGTTTAATAAATCATTCAAATATTTATTTGTGGGTAATAAAATCTTGAATGTTCAAATAATCGGCGACCTATTAACAATATTGTTATATAATCATAAAACAAATATTTATTCAGTCTTTTCTATTGTATTACAAATAATGGAACACTATTGTATTATTTCCTGTTCAGTTATTTAATTAACATAAAATTGTAACAAAATTAATTTTTCACTTCTCTTCATATATCTATTTATACGAGATATTATTGTGATAATATTTTGGTAAATAATAAACAAAAAGCGCCTGTCGTAACATTTCCGTGTGTCACCTATTGCATTTAATACTGCTTCCCTTAATTTTGAATTTTGTGAACTAAAAAAACTATAAGAATAGTTTAGTTAAAATATACTGTCTGCGTCTTACTTGTCTGCGTAAGTAAAATTTACTTACATAACAACATCTACATATATATGTTTCTATAGTTAAAGATCTGTTAACTATGTTTATGTTAGCTTTATGTGATTTATGATTGTCTTTTTTAATGTTATGTTTGATTCTAAATCGTTTGTTGATACTTGATTATTGTTCGCGAAGAAGTTTCGCCAATTTCGTTCCGAATGATGCTATATTTTGACATTTCTTTTATATTTTCTACAGACATTGTCGCTATCGAGGTGTTGGTTTCGTTTGTCTCTAATAAATCCCGCCGCTCTCTTGTGTCCTTGCGTTTTATTTACCACTAACTGTGCCCGCGACTTCGTCCGCATCATTTCATATAATTCTAAATTAAAAGTAGCCTAAGTTACTCCTTATTACATCGGCTATCTGCCGGTGACAGGCCCGTCAAAATCGGTCCAGCCGTTGCAGAGATTGGCCGGAACAAAGAGACGGACAACAATTATAAAAAAATGTTATTTTGGTACACGTACCGTGAACACATACCCCAATTTTATTTATTTGCATTGATTCGTACCCATTAATATTTTCATTTTTGCGGTATATTTTTGCAAAATTTACTTTGTACTAAACTATTATTCAAATATATTTCAGACGCCCATTTGTAAAGTAACCCAAACTCAACGCTTAGTCCTCAGTGAAGCCCTGTCCGCGGCTGCTCGCTCCAGCCCGCTATACTGAACATGCATTCTTTACCTGCGTCGCATATTTAAATCGAACGAGTGTTATATCAACACATTGCGACCACTCTAAAGAATATTCAGCGCGTTTAACGGAGTGAAAGTGTTGCCACACTGCGCGCGATTTTTGCAATTAATCGTCACCAGTTTTAAGGGTGCGGCTGACAGTATGTAATGAGTATCTACTACAAAAGGGTTATAATATGCCATGAATCTTCTTTAATGTAAATTATAGTATATACTCGTATCGAAGTAAAATTACAAACAAAAAAAGCTAACCCGCTCGGGCCGGTGAACAACCTGCCGCTTCTACTTCTGGTAATGCAATTGATACATATTATTACCTAAATATCTATGTTATTTGTAAAGTGCTTCAGCTCAGACGCGGTAGTTAAGCGACAACGAGCGCGATTGATATTTAGACGAGTGAGTGTTATCGTTCAAAACGGGGCGGTCTAAACGCCGCGGTTGCACCGCCGCTCGCACGCCACGTCATCCTTCGCCCGCGACGCGGCCGGCTCCGGACTCTCCGTACTTAGCTATTGGGCTCCATCCTCGCCCGAGTGGGCCCGCGGTTTGGTTTATATAAATAAAGAAATAAATAAATATTAGCTACACAAATTAATCAGGGAAACCTTGATTGGCATGAACATACGGAGTGAGTCATGTTCAGGCAAAAAGCATGTATTCTATTTGCGCAAAGCACTATTGCCTATGGTTTTTTATGGGTTATTATTTTGTTTTTTTTTGGTATGTACATATGTATTACCATTAGCAGGCGGCTCAGCGAAGTAGGGTTTTCATACACCTAATTTGACTCCTTCACTTCTAAGCCAGCTGGTCTTGGTGGAACAGTTAGGTCTAATATTAAGCTAGTCTAACTTAAACCATACATATTTTTCAACATACATTCTTAAATACAATTTTTTCACGAAGACAGAATAATATAGATGTGTTCGTCACAAATGTTTGTCCCGAGCAGGATTCGAACCCACGACCCTCGTATTGGATCAATGGTCGGAATACCAAACTGCTCGATCTACGAAACCAATTTCTGTAACAGTACTAAGTAAGTAGATAATAGACAGCACACAGTACCATCATACTAATATTTTTATGCACGAATCATTAATTGGTACGAAACAAATTAATTAAGCAAAAGATAGTAAGCATGATAACTATTTGAAAATAATATAAAAATAAGTTCCGTTTTACTTTGCACTGAACCTACCAAATCTTGTTCTTCGAAAGTATACTCTATTTATCTGGAAATAAAGTCCTGTTTAAAATTGGTCAAGTTTGAAATACTCAATACAATTTTAGAAGGTTCAGTATGCTTTGAGTTGAAGTTCAAAGTTACAAAAAAGGTAAAGCCAAACACCCTCTGAGAGGAAGGCGGGCTATCGACCCGCTAGGCCATCTATGCTTCTAGTTAGGTTTTATTTATAATGTATTCCGAAAAGGATCTCCAAACGGCGTTCATAATTTGTGTACGCGCATCGAGCCACGACGTACCGTTTGTGAATTCATTGACGAAAACTGTATCGTTCAAAAACGAACCGTATGTTAAAATATTGAAATCTATTTTCACTTGTCGCCGTTCTCGTGCATCAATTTCATTATACTCTATTACTGTGCATTAAGGTTGATTTTATCTCGAATTAATTGCCGTAATCTAGGTTATATTCCGGTTGATTTTCGGGTATCTGTGTCAGACTGTCGAAGATGTAGCGCAGATATGGAGGGGCATTAATATGGCGGAGATGTAATATTAAAAGGTTAAGTTAATCGATTGGTTATGTCAGCTTCTACCTAATAGTTATATTTGAACGGTGAAAGTAAGCCGTAAAAGTCATTGTTTTTTTATACCTACCTTAACTATTTACTTTCTAGACTGAAATAGAAAAACTAGTATTACATCACAAGACATTTTCTAACATAACTTTTTGTACACTTAATGTTGATATTGTTGATATGTTAGTAACTGAAACTCTGATATTGAAAGGTACTGCGCAGCAAAAAACAGAGAACAACTAACTTACTCATCACTCTGAGTCTTACCAGTAAAAAGCATGTTTTACCTATGAAAATAAAAATAACGCAAACCAATAGAGTGCGCAGTTTTTTGGCTAACAAATAGGCGATTTTTAAAAATATTTTTTTAAAATCGAACTATTAAATAAAACGAAATTCAAAACGAAATCTAAAGAACTCTACCTAGAGACCGTTAAATCATAAAAAACTCGGGAATTGGAGGAATTGAATGGTCAATTATACAGCATTCACCTCACCCAGTCCTGGCAGCCCAGCTCCGCCACTGACAGCACATCCATGAATGTCACAGCGGCGCGGCGTGACCGCTAATTTTCGGGTCACGAGTTAATTAAGCACCCACAGATGAGTGTAAAATTCATTCATTTACATACGAAGTGGGGTTACGTGTAGGCTGCAGGTAGGACTCGGCGATTAACCGTTGTGCAACTGGAGTGCTAGACTAGCCTCGTGGATATGCAAATATTTATGTCGGTACACAAAAAGGATCGCAATAATAGTAACACCAGTGGGGACAATATCACATACGGCTATCTGGTTCCAAATTAGGCAAGGCAATGAATGTGTTATGGTAACCAGACAGCTGATAAACACACATACTATATAACATTTACATGTATAGATATTTTTCTTACATTCGCAAACGGAATACATAAATGTGCTTATACTACAGATATTTGTGGTGGGGGAAATCGAACCCTTGCTCTCCAGTTTTGCAGTCGGTGTCTCTAATCACTACACCAAGAGGACCATCAACAATGCTATCTGCAATGCATTTATGGACATGCCGAACGTATTACAAATAATACTCCTGCAGGTATTGATAATGGAAACGTTACAATTCCATTTTATAAGATCACCATTACATAATAATCATAATATTATTTTGTATTATGTAACAATTCGGGTTGATGGAGGAGTCAGAAGTCTCCGAACCGATATGAGAATGATGAATGTAGGAGACGTCGGTGCTTTCTGCCTACCCCGTTAGGGACCTGGCGTGATGGTATAACAAATCTGACGGACTTGTTCTAAAGAGAATCTAAAAAGGTTTAACAAATGTGCGTATCCTCTAATATCGACGAGAGTCAAACCCTGAACGCCGGCAGAACAGGCTTGCGCGTCGGTGCTCGCCGGCGACATCGGCAGTGGGTCAAGAAACAAGGTCGAGCCATTTCTCTCCGCGGCGGCGTAGGCAGTGTGACGGCGGCGGCGCGGTTACGTACAGCACGTACACTTTGGCTAAGCACAATGTTTCGAATTGAAATTAAATTGCCGAATGATAATAAATTGCATGCTTCGTATTAAAATTGTATAACAATAATGAATGTATTAGAATTACGGCAGACTGATTCTAAACTAAGCATAGCCTGAACTACTTTAACGAGATAGGTTCTACGTAAAAAACTATTATTAAGATTTTTGCGCTATATTCGTAGAGTCGCGTTCGATTCTCCGTAAATGTAAATAACAACTCCATCTTTGATATATTATAATTTGCATTCATAACTTTTAATCTCTTATAAGACGTTGTTATTAACTCAGTTGTGAATGTAGAGTCATGTATAAACATGACTCTACATTCACAACTGAGTAGACCTTATGGTCTAGCGTGTACCATACTCTACATTACATCCGCCAAGCCAACGACGGTTTCTCGTCCCTAATGCAGCGCCTACCCGTCAGCGGCTTATTAATGATGAACATGACATTCCGTGGCCTAGTATATTGCCTATTATACCTGTTATAATAACATCGAGGTTCCAGGTGTGGTGTGGTCACCGTTAGAGACTACATCTTCAATTCTTATTCAGGATAAATATTTGTCTGATTAACAAAATTGTGTTTTCTTTATTGCGGTGTATATGTATTTAAACGTTTTATGTACTTTTTTTGTCATCAAAGGCTCTACCTTGCGGTAGAGTTGGTTATTTTTGCAAAATGATATTGTCTTAACCTTTACTAAACATGTTTGAAAATCGCAGTCGAATGAAAGGATCAATCTTTTCTGAATAAAAGCTGTCGACGCTCGTCATTTCTCAGTCTCATTAGGATTCTAAGTTTAGTTCTGGAACATGTTGAGTCTTGCCGCGCACGTGAACCACCTTCGTCTGACTGCATGACACATCCGGGCAGTTTGTCTATAACATTGGCTGCTAAGTTACAAGTGGAATTCTGTTTATGTTATGTAGATGAAATCAAAGTAGATAATTGATTATTTTAGTGGCAATAAGGGCAGGGTTCAGATCCCAGCGAGCTCTTCAGATTTTACAAAATTGCTTGTGTTTTTTGAATAAAATGTCATTTGTTATGTCGGCCAAGAGAAACAATGTGTCAAAATTTACAGACTTAGAGGTCTCTGTAAACTTCTGTGAGATGTGTCAAGTGAGCCATCCCGCACATGACTAATATGTATGATTGTTAAGATGCCTTACCCGTACCCTAGTTACAAATGTATTGTCAGTGTTAGTGTTTAAATGTAGTGTCAGTGTGACTAGCAGACGAGGAAACGGCAGCTACTTGTGATTGCCTCCAGCTCTTTTCTTAAAAAAATTAAAAGAATATTTTCTAAAAAATTGTATATTTTTTTTATCAACAGTCCCTCGTGCACTTCGCTAAGAATGTTGCGAGTGATCGCGAGGGTATATCTTCTTCATATTATGCTATGACTCAAAATTACCACTTGCTTAATTACGAGTATGTGCTTACTTTTGATTTTTGATTATATTTTTAGTTAATTTCCTAATGGAATCTCTCATATGCGTTATTATTAAAGAGGCAATAAAGCCAGTGACGGATGAACCGCCAAACTCAATTAAATAATTAAAAATGCAAATTGTTGTTCGTATACAGCTACTTATAATCAAAACGGCGGCGCTTCGGTTTTAATTACGTTTTATAAAATATCACTTATTACACCGTGCGATTTATTCACCTTAATTTTATGTTCTTAAATGATTTATAATAGCCAATTAAATATAAGAAACGAAAGAAGTGTATTAGAATGGCCGCTTGTGAGAATCCAATCTCTACCTACCCCTGTAGAAAATTGGTGCGACTTAACACAATATGTACTTCTATTGGCCAAGTCTATGATATAGCTTTGATGAAGGTAGAAAATACAAAGTACGTTTCTCAAGATCGTACCTTGCGTCAATCCTTGGTATCTGCCTACCACACGGAGAAAAGGTGTGACTGTACAGATACATAATATGTGTTTGTTCTGTCATATTCCAGTACAATTATACTACGTACCTACACATTGTGCGAGGTACAATATACTTGCTCGTAAACCATAACGGGAAAATAGTACGTGTCATAACAATTACAGGCTTTTACTGGCGATTGAACAAGAAGAAATACAGTTAGTTAAATAAATCAACCGAAGCTCGATAATGCCATTCCATTAGAGTGATGGGAATTAATAAATAGATATAATAAACTTAATAGATTTGTAAGTTAATTTGTTTTTGTTATTTTAATTTTAGTCTCTCAGTCTGGGACAACGCCCACAGATATTCAGTACCAGTCGGGGTGCTTGCAACCACAAGTCTTAGGTTCTACATCGAAAAGGGACATACGGCCGTTTAGAGCGCACTCAACCTGCTCAACTACGTATTGCATACCGCCTGCTTCGTTTGCATGCACATGATTTTCAAATTCAAATTGAAAAGCGTATCGTAACAGCGTCTGTAGCTCCCGTCCCGCATGTGCGGTGTTATCTGTCTGGGGGGCTGGCGGGAGGGAGGGGGGGTTAGGAAAGTAAAAGTCATCGCAGCAGGAATAACTGTAAACGTGTTCGCTCTCGTACAGCCACGTGACACACTTAACGCCACATGGATCGCTTTTGTAGTTTTACTAATAGTTATGTTAGATTTTTGTGTGTGCGCAATCTGTCCTGGAGCCTCTTTCCTGTCACGCTCGCTCCTGTCTCGTCCTCGTGCGTAACGTAACATATATATTATGTTCAAGAAAATTTTAAGATTGTTGCGTGTTAACCTTTTTTTGGGGTACGCGTGTATGGACGTGTAGAGTTACTCCATTTTAGCATAATATGCCCCTGCGTATGCTAAAATGGTGTTTATAAATGAAGTGAAGACAAAAGCAAAACGTTTATTTGTGCAAACGATATACTCGTATATAAAAAATGTTCATACGTGATTTGTTCAATCCATATTTTATTGTGATGACGGTGTAAAACATCTTAATATGTATAAAAATTACAAAAATTAAACAAATTGCTATTGATTTCAAAACAACACAAACACATTTGAATGAAAATCTCACTATACTCAATAACTCACAATTATAATCATAAGAATTGGTAGAGCTTATAAAGATGTCGACGGTCAAATTAACGAACGCGCTTCCTAACTGTTCCGAATGCTATCATATTGCTTTTCCAATTTTCCCAACAATATTTGTATTTCAAGCATGCTACATGCTACATGCAATGCCATAAACCAAGGAATCCATTGAATTATAGAAACGTATAATGTCGTAGAAATTACGATGCCATTCAAACCTTTTACCCTTTAGGCCACAACATAGTTTAAACAACGTCATTTGGAAAGGAACACGTTACTATAATTCCCATGCGGCGGCCATCTTTACGGATGCGGCACACGTATCTGTGCCGCGGCACACTTTCCATCGCGCCTCTCTCTCGCTCGCACTAGCGACGGTGTCCTCTCGCTCGCACACTTCGCAAACGGAAGTTCCGTAAGGTCGCCATGGTCAAGGTTATGGGTTAGCATTCGGTGTGACCACCTGTGAGTTTCGGAGGACTTGGAAAAGTTTAGGAAAAAAGATAACGTCATGAAGATAGCCTGACGCGGTACGATATGCAGCCTTATATCTTTCCTTTACCTCTATGAACTGAAGTAAGCGATTGATGTTGATTGAAAGAGATATTTAAGCTAACGGCTCAATACGCTCGTTATCTCAATAACTCAAATCA
The DNA here is from genome assembly GCA_018249975.1 of Passova gellias. NCBI lineage: Eukaryota > Metazoa > Arthropoda > Insecta > Lepidoptera > Hesperiidae > Passova > Passova gellias. The sequence continues at coordinate 10,349 of DWUN01000523.1, forward strand.
CAAAAGAGTTTGTAATTTAATTTTACAGATATACAAAAGCCCGATTATATGATTACTTGTGTAAAAGTCTCACTAGTTAGTGTAATATCTGTTGGCGACACCGCTGAAAAACCAATTTAATGGTTGATTGATCTGAAATTCAGCTAAACGGTGCAAAATTACCAGCGCACTCGTTTAATATTGAAAAAGTACTTTGTTATCTACAAATCATAGACAGAAATATTTATTTTCATTATTCTATGTTTTAAAATATAGTCTTTCCGACTCCAACCGTTTTGTGAAACAGTCGAGCTATTGTTATTTTGGAGTGTCGCGATTATTGTTTATGCAACTGGAATATTTTGATAAAATAGCTCCGCGATGTCGAGCCTCAAGTCACTAGATGATGTTGTGTTATTCTAGACGTTTCTCTGAGATTTTAAATGGTAGCGCGCTATCTTCGTATCAGGGGTCAAGTTCACGGCATCGCGCCCTTCAGCCGACACCTTTCCTTCGTGTACCTGTATAGGGTTGTGGGATGTATACACAAATAAAACCTACTACAAAAATATAAAGAGAAAAACTTTTGTTGTATTACCGGTTCATAAAATATATCACAGAATTGTTTAGAGCAATCAATATTTTAAGATTAACGGTATACAAACAAAACAAATTTGGACAATGCTGTTGGAATTTTTTTTTTAATACTTATAATAAGCTGTAATTACTGCGCAAACTTTTGCTACAATACAGACAATAACTTTGATGAAGGCTTAAGAGGTCAATCTTTAGTCTCTATGAGTACTTTATTATCTTATTATTGGAGGAGAACCAGGTCCTAAAGTGGAACAATTACAAACGAGGTGGTATAAACACTAAACAATTCTTGACAACCCTACTTATACGGAATACTTTGGCCTTTCATTCAGTGTTTGGGAACCAGTTAGAGGATTTGGGTCGCGAATACTGTTTGATACCATCGATTTATAATCCTTACTGTGCATAATAACGCTTGTCGATTTAGATTGGAATCGATATTAATTTAGATTTATCTGTATTGATTTAGATTTAAATCAAGAATGCATTTTTGAGCTCTTGCCCTGAGCATCAGCAATGTCGATACGCCTTCGGCTTTCGGCCTTTTCTCCTTGCATAGACCTATAGAAGTGCTACCTACAATTAAGAATTAAACTTTTCATGTATATATTTTTTACACTTGTTTATTGTTGTAGAGATTAATAATTGATCTTTCTTTATTTCTTGCCCAAATTCTTTCTGTTTTTGAAATCCTTCTTCAGAATTAAACATATTTTATATTTCCTTTTTTAACCAGCATTTCGTTAAGGTTATGTAACACGGCTTCAATTGTCTTGTATCTCTGAAAGGTATGTTTTTAACTTATGCTATAAATGTTTGTGTATGTTTGTAGATCATATAATATTAGATATTTATGTAAACGTGTGTCCCATTCTATCCTAACTCGGAATGGACTGTATATGAGACCGGATACAGTCTATAGCCTGCTTTAACCGCGTCACACTGTTTCATTCTGGTCTATTACCAGTGTAACAATAACAATAATAATAAAGCCATGAGCGCGTCTGCTCGGGCTCGACGCTGTGAGAACGAGGGCTGCTCTGCTGTATCACTGTTGCAATTAACACGTCATCGTAATTGGCACGGCGTGCTGCGATCGGTACACGTCGCTGCGCTAAGATAGCTGGTAAGAGATACCTGCATGGTTTTTCTTTTCACACGCGATCGCTTTGATGGTAACGTTCTCCTTGTTGAAAACAGTCATTGTGACTTTTATCACGTCTCATCGATATTCCACTAGTTTAATGCTAGTGTAATTGGCGTTTTTGTAGCCTATAACGATGTGTAAATAAAATGGTATCACTCACTTAATACTCTGGCCAGTTGTTTCAGGGATTAACGACCCTCAAAGCTGAACCGAAGGTCGAAGTTCCTTCTATTTCTGGGTGTAAAAATCTATACAAATGTATAATACGACATTCATATTATTACTTTTTACACATTTTATTGTAAATATGTACAGGAAATATTCATTTTTAAGAAGTTTAATTATCTAAGTACCAATGCTTGTTTAAGCAAGACGCCCGGGGCGGGGTGAGGCGGGCGGGGCGGGCGGCGGAAAATTCATATACAACGTATACTCCCTCAGCGATTGCCTTGTATGGGGACTTCGGCTCTCACATATGTATTGTACAGGTATTTTTAATAATTAATAGTTTTGATGTCATAAGTAATGTTTTTGTAATACTTTTGATTTAATGTACTATTACTGATGCTGCTTTTCTCTGCTTAAAATATTTGAAAGGAAATAGGATATCTTCGGATGAGATCGCAATCAAACGCAAGCCTATCGCTCACTAAAAAAATATTATACACTATATTACATTATACATATTGTATGTAACTACTGCAATAAAGGAACTTTAACGCATTTTTAAAAACATTTATAGGTATGTATATCGGATATTCAATCCACTTATGAAAATAATAATATACCGATTATAATTTAGAATTAACATTTTTATGTTTTTATTGCAAGTTCTATATGATTTGTGTAAAATAATTAAAAAGTAAACAACATTCAATATACATATGTTAATATTAGCTCAAGTTCACAGTTACGCGATCTCGCGTGCCGGAGTGAAATCAACTTCTCTATGTAAGTAGGTTAGAGAAAGAATCTGTAAGAGCCGGTAGAGTCCGCAGACTCGACTCGTGCGATATTTTACACATTTAAATCAAAACTATCAAACTAAGCCTGGTCAGCATGGCAGACTATGGCCTTGTCTTATAGACTGGGTGTAGTGGTTAGAGACCCCGTCTCCTAAGCCGAAGGACGTAGATTCGATTCCCACTCTACACAAACTTTGATAGAGCTTTGATAGAGTGAACTCTGGCAGGAGTTTTTTCGGAACCTTGACGCCTTATTCATACCTACTTCCATGTAAAGGAAGACCAAATATAAATTTTTGTACATATTCTGCATGTTATTATCATTCGCTTTAAACCTGTAAAGTTAAGATAAATGGACGTGTATATTTTAATATATTTTAATTTTGTGTTCGTTTTAAAATTATTGGATAAAAATTTCTTTTTTTTTACTTGTATGAAGTGTGAATTATGAATGTCAATAGCGTTGATTAAATTAATTAGCGTTTGTGAATTCCAGTTAAGAATTTATTGACATGTTTATTTATCGCTTAAGAAAAGCGAATATACCTAATGTGTGCTAGTATTCTACATCCGCAAAATTTTAATCGTAATGAATATTTGTGTTATTTACAAGCGAATAAACAAGCGATTTGTAAATAATTGTTAACTGAATAATGGAAATGTTAAATTAAAGTTTCATAATTCAATTAGATTTTTCACAACCTCTATTGATGCGATTTGTTTTGTTATTAAGATACTATTAAAAACGATTAATATGGTTGAATTATATAAATTTATCTACAATAATAATTAATGGCAGCACGGTTAACTAGTAATTAGAGCCGCGTCGAATGTAAGTGCCTACTTCAGACGGATTGGAGTGTTGCTGCCAAATTAATTAATACAATTATGCAATAATCCATTGCATTATTAGCATGAGTTGTTTACACTTTCTTAGTTTGCCTTTGATCAGCTTGTTTACAACAGTTACACTTCAGTTTTATTCAATTAATTTGTTTTACTTAAAGCCTGTATCTACTACATATATATACCTATATATATATACATACATTGCTGCATTTACATTTTGTAAGTGCTAGATTATTTATAAAATTGCAAATTGTTTTGTATAAAACATTTTTAAACTACTAACAGAAGTAAAGAAACGAAATGAATTAAGAAATAACTCGAAACAAAGGTAGGTAATAAACAATTGTACAACAGAATAATAGCATAATGCACCCCAATGAGGTTTGTGTGAAATCTTACACAGAATTATAACAGTACATTATTTACCCGTATTTAATGGGTTTTCAAGTTTATTCATAACTGTTCTAATATTAAAAAGTCATACATCGCTTGCTCTGCGCACGGTACACTTCACCACATACAAACGGTTGACATTTTACGCCGGTGTGCGCGCGCTGCCCACGTTTTCTCTTACGCCCTGCCACTGCGCACGCGCAAAAAGGTAATTTGTCGTTAGTTAACATCCAATTTATTTTAATGTCGTTAATATAAGGTGTAACGAAAGTACCGGACGTTTTAACTTCATGCGAAAATTAACTCAACTTTATTACTATGATATTTAATTATTATATTTTTATTTTTATACAAAGGAAACTTCTAGCTAACTAACTAACTAACCAACTAACTAACTTCTTCTTCTTTGGTTGCACATAAACATTGGCCGGCTTTACGTAAAATGTATTCTTAAATGAATAAGTAAAACTTATAAGTAACAAATCAACTAAATGTTCTAAAATGTATGATCCTTAAATAAATTTAATGCTAACTAAAATTTAAATACAATTAACAAAACTTCCCAAAGTTATAATCTATAAATATTCAATATTGTTATTATAGCACTCCCCGAAGTGTCCAACGCTCTCTTCGGTTCGATCTGTTCTCAACAATGTGCTACTTGCAGGTTAATGCAATACTCCAAGTGCTCGGACATGTTCCGCGCGACAACAACAACAGGATCACCTGTTGTAAGCAGCCCTACGCACTTGCTCCACACTTGACATTGTGTGTAGTTTCTCCGCGCTGCAAAAAGGTATTTGTCGTTCCGCGCACCACGTTTCACATCCGACTTTCTTCCGTCCGGGAACGGCGTGTGTGAACTTAAACTCTTTCTCTTAAACAAAGGCTGTTTGGATATTGACCTAGATGCGAATAATTAGTTTTATTGTTTATTCTTTTTTTGTAGAGTCGTGTGGATGTAGAGTTATATAGACATACATACGTTACACGTGCTATTATTGGCTATTCGATAGCCCGTTTTGACCTAATTTTGTGGACGACTGGTGACATTACTCTGGCCGTGAACCAGATGGGTGTCAAGTAAAATATGCCTTAAGTAGAGTTCGCTTTTCGTTTGTGAGGTGAATAGGCTGAGTGATTTTTGATTTAGTTTGAAAAGATGTAATAAATAATAAATGCAGAGTATCGTTAACAAAAATCTCCATTTATTTTACATTAATTTACACAATTTACTTATAATGGAAAAAAACCTCTTCAAAAATATAACATTGTCTTCTTAAAAGTAAGCTACTATTATATTAAAGGCCACGTAACAATACCTCTTTAATAAATCTGCGGGTTTGCTCTTTTTGCTTTTGAAAATAAATTATTTGTGACCGAGCACGACGAGGTAACAAATTTGTTTGAAAAACAACAGGATCGTTATGGTTATAACAAATTTGTTACGAATTATCCGACAGCGTTCCGATATTGTGAGACATTCTACGAAAAAATTTACAAAAAGAATAATTACAGAATTACAAATTACCAATAAATACTTATCAACTAAACTCCTTAATACTAAAAGGTACTTTATTAAGGGCTACATACACAGTGAGAAAACGCCTCGTGTGAAACACTAGTTGATATTTTGTAATAAGTTCGCATTTTTAGTATTAAAAGTACAAAATTATAAAGACCTAGTGTTATTTATTTTATTTCTAAATATTGAAATTTACGGTTATTCAGCCTTAAGATGGCTTCCATAATACTATCAGACATTTAAAAAAATATAAAAGAGTTAAGCGTTTCACAAACGCGCGTCCTTCCCACGGCGCGTAGAGCGGTATTACCACCGCTGATATTCTAAAAGGCTTAACTTCTTTGCCTAGCGTTAGCGATTATTGATAAAAAAATTGCAATTAACAAAACACTATCTCTATAATTCGGGATTCAATCATTTTAGTAACCATGAATATAGCTTTTGCTCATACATGGACGTAACTGTGCAACCTTTTTCACGGCGTAATATTTAAGGAGTGGAGATCTTTCTCTATCTCTCCTGAAACTGCAGCAGGTTTGGAGCATACTTCGCCTAATCGAGTGCAGATTGAAGGTGATAATTCCAAAATTATTACATAATATATGGAAATTAAATTGAGATGTGCATAATCACTATCACAAGGCAAAGCTATAAATAACCGATTGTCTGCCCGGACAAGTGTTTTAACGTTTCGACATAGTTAAATAAGCATTATTATTTAATAAATATACAAAGGAATGTCACGAGAAGTCCAAAGTTTAAGTAGTTGTTCTAATTTACTGGGGACATGGAATGTTAGCTGAATTACTTAAAGCGTATTCTTACTTGAAGTTTTCGCGTTAAACATCAAAATAGGAAGTGCACGGTACTTACAAAAATATTCACCCTTTATACAGAGTAAAGAAGAACATAATATTTTGAAAATCTGAGTATCAAATTGTGAATCATATTTACATTTTTGAATATAAAAGCCACAAAAACAATTCTTATATTCTTATGAACACATTTTAATGGTAAATCACTTTATTATTAATATTATGATATTGTACACTGTTGGAGAATGATGTAATGGAATAATGTAAGCAAGATTGTTCGACGAGCGATCAGTGCGCTGAGTGCGAGTTCCACAAAATTATTCGAATGACTCTACCGTCCCGTACTTCGAGCAAACGCCGAACGCATCGAGAACCAAGGTTCGAGTTGCTATCACATTTACGTATGGAATGTCAAATTTTGTATTTCGTACTCGCTAAGCTCTCGAAACAACCAATCACATGCGATTACGTTCTCTGACAAGTGCTAGTTGACATTCGATGCTCGCCATCGAGCGCGTAAATAACTCTAACTCGAATTCGATTTATTTTCGAATGTTTTTATACAACTCGCACTCGCCACACTGATCACAGTTTAAATCTCATAAACCAACCCGATAGTAGCTCTGTACGTCTGGAGTAACAATTACGTTATCGTCATGTAGTATTTTTAAACTCTGATGTATGTGATCAATAAATAAAAGTGTATTTCTCCTTGCATCCTGTATACCGCATTTGAAAGATTTCATGATATTTACTGCAATTATATGTATAACAAAAAATTGAATTCAGATTCATGTTTAAATGTCTAAATCACATTAAGCGGTGGAGCAAATTCCAGAAAACGTATTTAAGTTATATGACCGTTTTAAATTAAACGTCTGACGTATTTCTTTTCGATACATTTCGGCGGAATGTAAGCACGATAGCTCGGTAGGTGTTGTGTTTCCGGCTCGCCCTAAATGCCTGAATGTGTTGTGTAACAGCGGATCGGAATTATTAGAACAATGGATGCGTTTTTTTCCCGCGTTTCCCGGACGCGGTGCCGGCTCGCGTGCGCAAGGATTCGACGCTGCACGTACTGGTTCCTACGGCTGATTATGCCGCGATTTTATACTAACAGTCGCTGTTTCATTTCGATACACCAAAACTGAGGCTTCGTTAAGTATGCCATATCAAAAAGCAACAACGCGATATTCGACATATCGTTGAGTTTTTTTTTTCTAATTGACAGTACGAACGTAAGCAACCAATGTTTTATTTTATTCAGTCTAATGTATTTGTAACACATATTATATAAATGTACATTTTTGTTTGCGACACTTCTTCACCATATAAACTGTCAATTGTCACACTGCTTCGTGCGCGGTATGTTTAAAAACGGTTACAAAATTTTCTCTTCGCTTAAGTATAAGTATATAGATGAGATAATACATTAATTGTATACTATTGCGATCTATTAAATTGTTATAACAGATTATTAACGGTGCTCTGTACGTTTTTACTGAAAATTATTTAATAATAATAATTGAGATTTACAATTTTTGGCGCTAATAGAAACAAAATAAAACAATATTTCTTCATTTGAAACATTTTCAACATTTTTTTTCAGTTATGACGGCTGGCGTGCGGTAATTATCGTTACTTTGCGAGGAAAATTGGCTTCCATAAATGTTTTGGAAGGAAGTTCAAATTAAACAATAACGCGTTAAAATATTAGTACGTATGTAAGCTGTAACATTAAGTATACACTTGAAAGTGAACGTTAGCCTCGTTTGCTTTGTCTTTGTTTGTTAAAAATTACAAATTAAGTACCTAAAATATACATCATAAAGCTAAAAATTATTTTTATTAAATTTGACTATAAGTAGGTAATCGGAGTAAGCATTCACATAAATATATATATATATATATATATATATATATATGTATAGAAATTAATTTTAGTAAAAGTTTCAAAAGCACACTGCAATTTAACGAACAGTTTGCGTTCTGCCATTTAGTTATCATTGAGAAATAACTTACATCAATATACATAGCAAAAATATATGGAGGGGCGCTTAAACTAAAGATATGAGTAAGATAACGTTTGTTTGAGTCAAAACTGTCTTTAGACAGTCACGTCTCAAACGTAAAGATTTCATTTTGAAGAGGTTCGAAATTGTGATTTGGCGATGTCTTTAAACAATTTTACCCTCAAAGATCATCTTAAAACTACACTATGCCATGGAATGAACGACCGTCCCATCACTACGCAACAATAAAACAATAATTATCTACATGAAAATAAATCTGGAGTACTTAAAACTAGTCAACATTGCACATGTCCTTAGGAGTTATACTACAGGGTGACGGAGAATTCTTAGGATGTTACTGGAGTCATATACAAAATACAGCATGATACGGCAGTCACACGCACAATCACACACGCAACTAATCTATTGAAATGCTTTTTGAGCTAGCGTCGGAGTACCTCGCCTAGTCCCTGCCGATCCGCTTGTGGATTTGCTGATGCTTTATGAGATGCGCCTTCTGTCTGAACGCTTTCGCGCACACGTCGCATCTGAACGGCTTCTCGCCTGTGTGCGTGCGAAGATGCACCTTGATGTTGGATTTGTTCAAGAAACCTCTATTGCAAATACCGCAGCGGTGCACCGGCTTCTCCTTTCCCAACAACCCGCTCAGCTCCGCAGCGGTCGCCGACGGGAACGCTAGCGAGCTCCCGTGGAGACCGTTGCCGTTAGCCTGCTTCGCTTTCGCTCGACTCCTTTTACTCTTATTTGACGGTGTCACTGTCGTGGTGTGCGCGTGGGGATAGCCCAGTAATCTGTCTGGACTGCACAGACCGTCTGGTTTCAGCCCCAAAGCGTAATGAGTAGCGTATCTCCCGTTCAGGAGCCCTCCGACCCCATCGGTTGTCGAGACTGCGTTGCCGGGAGGCGACGATGTTGATATAACGTCCATTCCGTAACTCGTCGAGCTCGGCGCCTCTTGTTTTACGGGTGGACCGTTTTGTAGCCGGTTTTGGAGCAGCGGCATGTAGCCGTGCGTTAATAAGCTTTGAAGGGTAGAACCTGCCTGACCAAGGTTTTTCTGTAGAAACTCGGAGCTTTTTGAAAATTCCTGCCCCGGCTTGCATGGGAAATCTAAGCTCGAATGGTGACTGGTTTGTGAAGGTGGGGGAGAGTTAGGTAGACCGAATTCGGCGAGATCTTGCGGCACTATTTTGTCTCCATGCTGACCACATGCTCCCGCGATCCACGCATCGATGTCCATCCAACTGTCCCTGGAGTCATTCCTTTCTGGGTCTTCGGTTTGAGAGGGGACCGTCGTGTCAGCTATTGCGGATCCAATTATAGCAGCTATATCTTCTATCGAACTGATATCATACATATCTTGTTTGTGGCCTTCGTCGAATAATTTTGTGGGCGGCGAGCACGAACGTGCACAAGAGTCGGGGGCACCGGGAGCGGTTGTTTCAGCGAAGGGCTTCGTCTCTGGCGCGTCCAACGGAAAGGGTTTTACATCTTCGAGATCAGGGGGTTCAGACTCAGCAGCGCAAGTAGACGACGAGACCACATCGTGATCGGCGCCGTAGCCGCTCTGCGTGGGATAGTTGTTGTTCTCTTCTGGAAGACGTTGTGCGATGGCGTGGAAGTGATGGCCGGAGATGCCGTTAATGGACAAGTGGCCAGTGTAGCCGGTGAACGGAGGGAGGGGCTTGAGTTCGGCGAGGGGCGGAGGGGCGAGGAGAGAGTCCAGGAGATCGCAGGTGGGAGGCGGGGACTGCGCGTCGAGCTTGGGGTCGAGCCAGCAGGAGCCCAGCAGCAGCTCGTCGCCGCCCGCCACGCCGGCGCACTTCATGCCGCGCCTCACCGCCACCCCGGACCCGAGAGACACCCCGCCACCGCCATACTTGGACGCCGCCACACTGCCGCGTTCTCTGCAACAACAACATAATCAGGTTTATATCCAACGTTTTATTTTATAAAATCAACCTAGCAAAGTGGTCACCGTCGCCTATTTACATGTGCAATACCAGAGGAGTTGCTCATGCGTTGCCTGTTTGATGTATATGTAAAAGTGATTAGCGTACGATGAACTGCATGTAAAACGGAACACAAGTCAAACACAGTGAATACCGCCCTGGAAGGCACAGGACAAACGTTAGGGGGTTCAAGCAGAAATGCCTTATTTAGAGAGAGCAGTGTAAAAACGTAATCACAGCAATGACGTTATATAACTTATGTTCTGCAACATTGTAGTTATTTGTGTTATTGTTATTAAAACTTAACAATAACTTCTGTGATATAAAGGTAACTGGGTATGTCTGAATATAGAAGGAAGTAATTTACGGACCAAAGAATAACCTGTAAGCTATTGCAACCATATTTCGATACAATTATAACAGTTAAAAAAAAATTAATCATTAAATTTCGTAAAAAATCACTTGCATTTTTTTCTCTATGAAGCGTGGCTGTATCTTGTATGTAAAAACATTCTAATAACTAGTGTATATATCAAAGAACACAGAATCTCGTAATTTTAAGTCAGTTTAGTCCGACTGTTACCTAATTGATCTTGTAAATTGATACTATTTTCATTACAAATAACAATGTAATCTTCCGACAACTCCTCACACGTCATCTGTATACTGTACACGGTAACCAAACGGCAGATACATATTTTACATATGTCCAGACAGAAGAATTTTTCATCACACAAATATTTATCCTAGGTGGAAATCAAACCCACGCCCTCGGTTCAATAGTTTGGTTTACTGACCATTGGATTTATGTAGAAAATAAACATTTATTAGTAGGCTCAACCGCAGCATGAATACAAGAGTTATTAAGATTACAATGTATCAAAAAATACACTACGTAAATGTATTGCGAGTATCGCCCGTGAAAATGTAGTAAGTCGAGTACGAAATCGAGATATTGAGTGAAACAGTCGTTTCATGCGCTTCGCTTCACTAGCTATCGGTGTTGCCAGCCTCGGCGTTCAGGGTTGCCGCACGGGTCAAAACAAATAAATAAAAATTCAAAAGTGCGCTGTAAAATCTAGATAAATATTCGCAAATGCATAAAATCTGTAAACTGTTATTGGTATATTTACTTTCAGCGTTATATGGAATTATCCATATACCACATTATCCATATATCCATATACCATTTGTGCTTCATTAACGAAGTACATAAGTAATAATGATAAAGGACTATTCATTCTTTAACCGAAAGAGTAAAGTAGCTTCATTGATTTCGGACCTATAACAATCCTGTGACCGCACGTTTGTACACAATGTGGTAACCCTGTATTTTTCTAAGCAGGCAAACTAATCAGTCCATTTTATT